>MJUU01029060.1:69008-89829 GCA_002080025.1 Modiolus philippinarum
GGGCCATTTAGGGCTTGCTATATGGTGTGAGGTTCCTCACTGTGTTGAAGACCGTACGGTGACCCCTAGATGCTTTGTTTTGGGTCGTTTTAACCTGGATATGGGATGTTGTCTCCTTGACATTTACCCCATTTCCTTTCTTTTTCATATGAAAATTACAAATCCCTTTCAAATGAATTTTCTTAATGAGAATGAATGGGCCGGAATAGTTCAGCTTAGCCCAAACGCTTCGATTGATATTCCAGACACTTAAGGATGTTTGCTCCTCATGTTTTAGAATTTCTGTCAGATTTTCGGAATCCTCTGGTTTTATCCATTTAAAAGCATTACAAGTTTTTGTCCATGGACCCCTAATTATTTCCAATAATTTGATTTTATACATCTTTTGAGCATTCTGTAAAAAAAATCATTAAATTCTATCTATTCTGTAACATTCATTCATTCATGAAAAATTCATAGTTCAGTTTCCCACCAAATTTTCAATCACATATATTTCAAAAATGAGATCATCAACCTATTAATTTTTTTCACTAACATTACTTCTTATTTAATTCTCTAACAAAAACTCACATTTATTCGAAATCCTATTTATTTTCAAATTGAGTAGCGAACCCCCTTAATATTCTTTACTATTCCTAAAGAACAAGAAGCGTATAATACCGATATTCGTTTCACAGAAACAACTATGAGAAATTAGTCGGACATGTCTACATGATCTGCCATGCATGAATCTGCCGTCATGTAAGGAATGACATGTCCAACCTGAATTGTAGCAAGGAGCATTTCCAATGGTCTACATGACCTAAATATTAAAGTTCTTCATTTACACAAAGTGGTAGAGTTGATTGATGCTGTTATTAAAAATTAAAGCATGTTAAACGACATTTTTGAAAAAATAAATATTCTTGAGTAGAGGAAAAAATCTTACATTTGGAGACCTTTCTTCATTTTCCACACTGCTGTGATTGACAAGAATTCAAAATGTAAAAGTCGATTTTGCTTATTTTCAAAAAGTCCATACAGGTCCATTAGACTAAGAAAAAATTGTACTTTCAACACAATCAGTTTAACAACCAAAGGGCGCTAATCAAGATATTTGTACGAATAAATCATTTTAGGCTCTCTTTACTCTTGCTCTTAGATGATATTTGAATTTGAAAGGTTCATCTCATGTACGTTACTCATTAAATTGAAAATTTCCTTCTGATCCTCTAAAATTGAGAGAAGCCTTAGCAGTTAATTTTGATTTACCTTGTTGTGCCAAGAGAACTGCCGACGCTTTCACTGTATACAGAGCAAGTCTTGAAATAAAAACACAATTGTTTGTGGCAATAGAAATATTCGATTTTTTTTATTGTCAATGAGTATTTTTTCATCTTTCAACAACATTTTCATAAATTGTAGTTCGAATGCTCATATGCTTGTTGCTCTAATTTTGACGGTATCAACATTTTCAGGGGTAAAATCCATTATTTGTCGGAACCAATTTCAACGAGGACATACAGATGCATACCAAATCTGTGTTACATTTTGTCTGATGCTCTCCTTGCGACTTTTCTTACCATTTTTATTGATTTAATTATTTGGTCCTTCACAACATCACTTTCGTTTGAAACGTTTTTTATTTGCATATGAGACATTACAATCTTCGAAGTGCTCTCCTTCGGTTCTAAAATTGTATTTATCTCTTTTGTTTGATATCTTTACTGATGATTTATTTAAAATGGAGCCGAATGTGATTGATATTTTGTGGTTTTTAAAGAAAGTACAATTTTAGCGAATCAGCTAATGTGTTGAAAAAGCTACACACAAGATGGCTTTTTTGGTTGCGTGATTAAAAGCGTACAATGAACCAAATGGCAATGGATTTGATTAACCAAATGAAAACAGTACAAGACCATGCAGAAGGTAATCAAACAAATGGATGAGCTTGTTTCAAATGTTTTCAATAAATATGAAAAACTAAAATAATAGACTTCAGCTCATTTTCCTGAAGAAAATAGTAAAGCAATTTTATTTAAGAAAATCGTTCAATAGAAGCATTTGGCTGAGAATCGTTTCTCTATGTATTTTGTTATTTTTTTCATTTATTTTTATATACTAGTATATATTTTTTAATACAACTACATGTACAGTGGATTTCAAGGGACATTTATTGTATGGTATTTGTTATGATTTTTGTATATTTATTTATACATGTATTTTGTCCTCTTGTACACCCCAGTATGTCCGGGCTTAATAAAGTATTGTCCTGTCTTGTCTTATTTGTCTTAAATAAAAAAAAATGGTACGACGTCAAGCAAAGACGTCATAAAAATATAATTGGTAAAAATATTGACATTTCAAACACGTGCTAAAAATATGTAGGTAAAACGATTCGTACCAGCCAGTTCCTCACCCTTTTTAGTTTCCAATGTTTAGAGTACGTTAAACTAAATAAACTTAGTTAAAGCATACAATAAGATAATTGCAAATAGTTGTTACACTGAAATTGCTTCTCAATTCCGTCACACTGAACTTTCAATTATCTGCAAAACGTTTTAATCTGTAAATGAGAAGTAGAAAGGTTATTGCATTTTAGTTGTAACAATCAATTTGATTGACATAGAACCAATTAAGTACTGAAGAAAAGTGCTTATAAATCAAAAGTGGATGCCCATTTCAATGAAAACAGTTCGTTTTGCTATTTTTGCACCCATAATTTATTTTTGTAATATCGAGAGGGACAAATTATACTAAATGACATTCAGAGTTGAAAATTCCATTGAACAAGAAAAAAAAAAAAATCAAATTTTCTAAACATACTGCAAATCTCTATTTTAAACACTCTAAATCAGTATCGGTTTAACCTTATGCAAGTCGGCTCAATCTCTTGAAAAAATTCAGTATGTTCAACTGTGGTCTTTCATCTGTGGGCAATCAATGTACTTCCTTTACCTGGCAATGCATCAAAATTTCGACTTAAGGGAGGCAAATAAAATAATTGTTTAAAGCACGGTTTCTTTAGGTAGCTACGGAACCTATAATAAGATACTTGTGTATATTACTGTCCTTGGCTTTCATCTACTTTTTTTTCTACACTACCCATAATATAGATTAACGATTGAATTCAGAGTATTACGAAAAACATTTAAGCTCTAGATTTAATTGAACATAATTTTATGACATAATTCCTAACGAGAAGTCAATTTTCATAACAATTATTGCGAGTACATGGTTACTCCCGTCATTTTTATAGATCTTCATAAATAAGCCTCATACAGCTGTCACTAAACTTAATAAAAACTTAAAGTATGATCACAAGGAGCTCTGATTGTTTTGTAAAACTTAATATTATCAAAGAGAAACCAAGCACATAAAAAATGTCAGTCCGTCTCTCTCTTCTTGTATAAGGTAATCAACTATGGTTTTTACCAGTCTAACTCAAACTCGCTACTGACTTGAACATAACCTAGACTTAAGAGTAAGAAATGCGAGAACACTTACACAATTCAAGCGTAGATTAAAAGACTATGATTTAAACCCCCAGCTTATTTTGGTACTGGACCACGAAAATTCGTAATAATACACACTCGATTGAGACATCAATGCAGTTCGCTAAATGCGGATTTATTTGAAATAAATGTTGTTGCTAGTCCTTCATGCCAGTGTGGCTCACTTTATGAGGACGTCATACATTATTTACTTGAATGCCCAGTGTACCAAAATGAACGCACAATTTTATTCAGACAGCTCAATGATATGAATGTAGAAAATTACCGGGATATCGAGACATTACTCTTTGGCAGGGATAATTTAACATTGCAAACAAATTTGAGTATATTTGAAAAAGTCTTTCAATATATAAAAAATACTAAAAGATTCCTATGAGTTATGTGAGGTATAGTTCATTTTATTTTTTTCTTATATCATTATGAGAAAACTTAGATATTGTTATTATTTTTTTTTCTACACAGATATATGTATGATGTTTGCTTTTTGTCATGCCATTTGTTATTGTAGGGAGAGGGCGTACTTTAAGTAGCAATAACTTGTGCCCAATCCCATTGCTTTGATTTAATGCAATAAAATATTATTGAATTAAACTTGAACATAAACGCTTTTGATTATAAAAAAACTCAAACTCGCTAATGACTTGAAGATAATCGCTTTTGATTATAAAGAAAACTCAAACTCGCTACTGACTTGAACATAATCGCTTTTGATTATAAAAAAACTCAAACTCGCTACTGACTTGAACATAATCGCTTTTGATTATAAAGAAAACTCAAACTCGCTACTGACTTGAACATAATCGCTTTTGATTATAAAGAAAACTAAAACTCGCTACTGACTTGAACATAATCGCTATGATTATTAAGAAAGGATTACAGTAAACACATGCAATAACCGAAAATTACAATCACAAACCACAATTTACAAGGGAACCACACTAGTAAAACACATATGTAAGACAAACGATAAACGTAAAAAACGATAGTATCTTGGGATAGCCGTACTTGGTTGCGGCTCTAGCAAAATACATAGGGTTAAGCTGGTTTATAGGTTGATGCCTCATTTGCATCGTTCATTTCTGAGCTATTTTTTCTGTACCACTGTCAAAACTGTACCTTTGGGTGCGTTTCTCTTCCAATCTACATTAGAATTCATTCAATTTAGCCTTGCTCTAATTTGAATCTTAAACTATTGTTTACTTTAACTTCCAGTTGCACAGACAATACTAAAGTAAGCAATTGTTTTAGATTATGAATAGCTTTGAAAGCTTAAAATATTATTCTGATTTTTGATTCGTTATTTTTATCTATTTATGTATCTATTTATAGAATTTTGATGAAGTAGCTTTGGTTCATTAATATCCAAAGCAAACGAACAAATAAGTCAGTCATGGTCAATCACTGCTCAGCCCTTATTTACGTAGGAAAAAAAACACATGCTTTTCTGTTAGGAAAAAATATATCGACTTTTCACTTCTGTCCAAATAAAGTTTGAGTATCTATGGCATGAGATTCCAAATTGAGGTCAATTTTAATGAATTTTAATGTAAGGAGGAGAAAGGGCACCTGAAGGTAAATGTATTTGACATATCTGTGGGAAACTGAACTTTGCAGTTGAGACATCAACGAGACAACATATAAAATAACAAGTCATGAATGAGTTGAAATTCAATGATGAAAACCAAAGTTGTTTACCCTCTGAAAGAAGAGAAAGGAATGACCCTTTTTATGGAAGTGCTCTTGGGTGAAATTACAAATTGTGTGATATACTTTTAGAGGTCAGTAGCTTAATTTAGACAGTTATAGTACAAGAACCTCAAAACATTTGAACTCTGTTGTGTCCAGCATTTCGTTTGTTCTGGGGTAAAGGACCGTAAAGTAGGCGAACATACAAAAATATATTTAAGAAATAGATTATTGCAAGCGGGCTCTATGCGAATTAGAACATGGGCAGACCTTATATTTGTCAATATTTTATACCGAGCGACAGCGAGGTATAAAATGAAGACAAATATAAGGTCTGACCACGTTCTAATTCACATAGAGCCCAATTGCAATAATCTATTTCGATTCTAATATATTTAACAAGAGTTTTGAATATTCGAAGCCGTTTTCGCAATAGAATTAAAGTATGTCGGAAACTGCATACAAACACACATAAATGGACATAGAAATTTCTAAATTCTTTGTTTTATTAATGCAAGTGGCTCATTAGCTTATGAATTAATACAAATAATCTGTAATTAAACATATAAAATACGGATATTTTAAAATTGATGTGGGTATAAGTGTGAACTGCTTGTATTTCTGATTTATATGAGTGCTTATTGTTATTTTTGAAGCCGAGAAAGAAAAGAAAAGGAATAAAACTCATATTAATAATTTTATTAACGTTAAAAATTAAAGATTTTATATTCAAATAATACAGCATGATATGCAACATAGATAAGATTTCATAACAACAACACAACAACACATTCGTTGCTAGGTTACAGTTATGTCAATTTCAGTTCCGAGTCTTAAATTTAGTAACTTTTGTAAATTTCAATTATTGTCTTTATTTGATGTGAATTTTTGGGTGATTCATTTTTTAAAACTTTATTTAAACAAAATAAAATGAATTTTGTGTGAATAAAATGTGAAATTGTACATTACGAATGTCCTTTTGTAAAAGAAAATATACGCATGTGCTAAAAAATATTGTTGGAATTAGAACATAGCTTTGTTTCCAAAGCGAAAGAAGAGAGCCATATTAGAATATGAAATTTTCATGTTCTCCTGTGACTACAATTAGCATGCTAGCCAATTCATGAATTATCGTATTACGGCCTTGTCTTGATCCAAATTTATTTTAGATATCATGGTGGACTTTGATTTGATTTTATCTTATGATTCACTCTTATTACCTATTCCTTGCGTGAATTGCTTTTTTGTGGAATACAGCGAGATTTTGAATCTGGAGTTAGATATGAACTAGTGGAAAAGCTTAAGGGGGTTTGCTACTACATTTGAAAATAAATAGGATTTCAAATAAATGTGATTTTTTATTAAAAAATTAAAAAAGAAGTTATTTAAGTGAAAAAAATCATAGGTTGATGATCTCGTTTTTGAGATATAAGTGATTGAAAATTTGGCGGGCAACTGAACTCCTCGGATTTTTCATAGGATTAACATTAGCCAGGTTTTATCTGAAATGAATGTGACAGAATAAATAAAATCTGATAAAATTTTCGCAGAATGTTCATAAAGATGTTTAAAATGAAATTATGAGAAAAAATAAGGGGGTCCATGGGCAAAAAATTATAATGCTTTTAAATGGATAAAACTAGAGAATTCCGAAAATCTGACAGAAATTCCAAAACATGAGGAGCGAACCTCCTTAAGAGAGCATTTCATTGGTCCAGCGTCAAATAATAGAACTCATTGCGTGGTGTGCTATTATTTTGTCAAGGTTTCTATTGGCCAACGGATGAGATCTCTCGTTGGCATGGTGTTAATCAAAAGAAAACTGCAACGTCACAAGCTATCAAACACAGGAATGTTGTTCGGCACTGAAAATTCACTGCATTATTTTATGGAAATCATGAGAGAAATAGGTTTGATAACTCGAAAGAATTTTATATCGCTAGATATCAACTCTCGTTATGTTATTTAATATATGATAAACTCGCCAAATGGCTCGTGAATTACATAACTCTAGTTGATAGTCCGCGATATAAAATTCTTTCTCACTAGGAAATCAACAGATCAGCTTGATATGCTTAAAATAGTGAGAATGATATGTGGATTCATGCATCGATGCTGTTATTATTGACGTAGCCGCCTTGCCCCTTCTGGATTTATAACAATGGAAAACCCGTTCTTCTCCTTGATAAATATATGTATGTGACATTATGTGGTAAATACTCATAAGAAAAGGAATGGCGCCTATATATAAGATCAATGCAAAATTGGAATCCAACATGTGTCATCTGCGGATTTAAAATTATGTTTTATGGAGGATCTAGGCCGAAAAGATTCTACCCAGTCGCAAGAACTTATTGGTTGCTTTTACTGCAAATAAGGTTATGAATATAAATTCTCCGCGTGTGCATCCATTCTGAGATATCTCTTCAGAATATTAAAAAACATTGTCCCAAAAGCTGCTTAGTCAGGGATTTGTTCAACCTTTGTTAATTTCACCCCTAAAGAAATTTTATGGCCATCACCATAGCATCACTGAAAGATATGACGTGTCAGTATCCCAAATGAAAGTGGACATTTTCAGCTAGATTCACGTCTTCCCGGATTTGACTACCGACTTTGACATTTTCCCGGATTGAATCACTCACAGTGTGACGGGTGCTGTTTACAGAGCAGGACATGCTTACCCTTCCGGAGCACCTGATGTCACTCTCAGTTTCACTGGAGTTCACACTGTGAGTGCCTTTNTTCTGAATGTTGTGGTTTCCTGTTCTGTGCTTTGTGTCTGTCTGGCGTCATTGTTTTTGTGTCTAACGTCATTGTTTTCTGTGTTCTCGTTTTTGCCCTGTCTTTAGACTTCGATTTTTGTGAATTTCACCCCTTTGTTCCTTCGGTATTCTACTGCCGTTGTTTTATATTATCAAATTATCAGAAAAGAAATACGACCACAATATCAATTCTGACACAAATTTTACCCATACCATTGCTCTGTCTGGTAACCTAACGAGCTTAAGTAAATTTTATACTTTCAGAGCGATAACCAGCAAATTAACATCACACTTCTACAAATGTATATCACAAGTCACTACACGAAATAGACAGAAACCAAACACGTAATTTGGTCTGTGGTGGTAAAATGGCTAGAAAACCATTAGAGTAGAAATTAGTTTATCTTAAACAATTGCAGTCATATAACACCGCAATAATTGTTCAGCGTGAGTAGAGGATTAGATTACCAGAATTGTTGATTGGTATCTTGAAAATTCCTCGCACTAATATCATCATGACAATTTTTGCCCGATGATTCTAAAAGATGAAGTATGTATAACATTTAAATGGTTTATACAACCAGCAAAGAAGGGATATGGAGTAAATTCACACGAGACAAAGTTTCTACAAAAGTTCGTTCATGGGAGAAAATCAAGTCCTGCATATTATTTCTTCCACTGATAGACCTGTACAAAGCGATCAAGAACGTTTATCTTATCATGGGATAGAATGAGAAACATTGGTCGGTTATCTCCCTGTACCAAATTAGTTGTATATGGTCAAAGTGGAGATAATTTTAATTAGCATGTCAGTAGCCCATTTTAATATTGAAATTACAATTCTCCACTTTGACCATATATATAACTAACCTGGAACAGGGAGATAACCGACCGATAGTTTAACCTCCACCTGACACATTAACTTTAACCTCGACCTTAATTTCTTGACTTGGGAAGTTTCTCAATAACCGTAAATAGTATATTAAAAGTAATGTTTGTTGTTGCAACAGTTTACAAGCTTTGAGAAAATAAGGTATAGGTTGATCAACAATTTCAGACGAGTTCCTATCGTCGTTTACGTTTGTCTTTTGTCTTATTTGTGTTTTTCCTGTGTAGTTCCATAGAAGATTGTGGCATGCAATTATAATTTTCAGTCATTGTAGGTGTTTTCAGAATTCTGATGTCCCTTTTATTTTATGTGAGCAATTGGGTTGTTTGCAAAAATATTAGCCAAATGAAGGAACACTGAAATGTGGGAATTTTCCGTCTTAATCTGCACCTGTTTGAATTTCATCTAGTTGTAGCTGACTACATTTTCGGTCGTTAAAGAAGGAGCAAAGCAATATTCGATCTTCCACCGTTTAACTTAATTTTCATCTCCATACTTTAATGCTTAATTTATCCAACACTTTGATTCTAACAAAATCTGGATTGTAACTCTTGCAGACCGATTGTAACCATATTGAAATTAAATGAGATCCTCCCACTTGCTACACAAAAACACTACTCATCAAAAACTTCCTGGAACGTCTTTCTTATGCTCGTAAACTGTTCAAAACGTGAGTATAGCAGGAAACTTATTGTTTCTTCAAATTAACGATACTAATGTTGAGCTTGTCGGCATGGATTGGAGACATATTAGTATAGTCTTATCCGTCCAACTCTATTCTGTGATGTTTGAGTTATCAGGGTTCAATGATATTTGTAGCAAAAGAATCTATACGTAAAATGTGCCTCAGTTAGGATCTCCTTTCATGATTTTAGAGATAAACAAAACTGCAGAAATATTTTTTGAGGTAATTTTCCACTAAAAAATTGACTTTTAAAGCATGATGACAAAGACGACTCTTCCCTTCCAAATACTGGTACAAATTGATCATACAAGCTACCAGCACTAATACCATTTCATAAAATCAAAACATTGTTTATGTATAAAAAGAGAATGGTTCAATTATTGAAAAAAACTCAGTATTTCAAATGCACAGAGAATGAAACTTCTGCAGTGAACATGCAGTTTGAGCCTGTCCTGAGTCAGGAAATTTATTAAGCCTTTGTGTGTCTTGTATGTTTTCTACTTAGTTTACTTTATGTCTATAGAAGTCTATGATGGTGTTTATTTCTCTAAACTTGATTACTCTTTATTTAGGGGGACCAACTCCGACCTGGCATTTGGTGTGGGGTTTCCTCACCCTTCATTGAAGATCTTATGGTAGCTTTGAGGTTATTACTCCCCTTTGGGTCGTTGTCTCTTTGACATTTCCCTTCTTTTTTCTATGGTATGGTCATTATGTAATATTAAATCTTTCTCGATCGGTTGATAATCAAACCAAATATATACATCTAAAACTACATGTAATTCAGCTAAAAAAAATAACTATCGGTAGTATACTCATTCCTCGGTTGGAATTTCTGACAACAAAGATGAGAATAACATAAAAATTCTATGATATATCACCCCTTTTGAACCTGAAATGGAACATAACGCACTGAGAAATGCATATCTATTATTTTGATATTTTGAAGATTGATGACTTCCGCATACAAAGACGGAAAATACAGCTGCATCCAATTTTGAAATTTTATCGAATCGGGGAATATCGCATGAAAATAGGATTGCAAGTTAGTAGATTTTTGTTTCCTAATAGAAGGCACTTATAACAGCTACGTTGTTATAACAAGCTTTTGAATGAGTCCAAAGATCATTGCCTTGACAAAAAGATTATGACTTCTGGATAATATTTAAGTACTCGGCTGTTTAAAGGCCTGGAGAACATATAACAACTTCAATATTTCTTCACTGTTATAAAGCTTAAATCTAGATTCAAAACGTGGGAATGGTCGAGTGTCCGTGTATTTTAAGTAAAACACAATATTTGGCATTAATATCAAATAAGCGTGTCAACCTATCCATCAGTGGTAAACATGGATGTGAAATGTCTAAGACGATCATATATATTTCAGATATCATACGCAACACCGCTAGGTTACTTGAAATAGAAAAACTCGAGCGCCGAATTCATTACAGACTAAGAGCTCTCCATTATTCTCGCTCATGTGAATGGCCCGAGGACCGTAAAGACCAACGGATTCAGTAAGAAGAGTTTTCTTGGTTCGACAATCACGTGATATACACTTTACGTTATGTGTGTTGTATCCTACCACAAATACGTTCTGATTGTTGTCGACAGTAAGACCAACCGGAGGTCGCAGAGATCTGTCCATATTTACCCATAATGTTTTACCATTCATATCACAACATGTAACGAAATCTATATCATAATTAGAATAGTATATCCGGTCTGTTGTCACAGCAATATAATACACGTGATCAACATCAATTTTTACAGTTTTCACTCTTTTCCCGGACAATTCAATGACCACTACACCACGGTTATAAACAACAACATAAAGTTGTCCCCCTTGATAAGTTAATCCGTAACTTTTGTTCTTTAAACTTACTTTCTTTTCTACAGCATTTTTCTGTAAGTTAAGAATCTCAAGATATCTTGATTCACCATATGATACTGCCACACGATCCGGGTCTATCACTGTTACGTCAAACGGTTTACTAGAGACCGGAATGTCACGTACATGTCTTCCATCCTGAGTGTATTGCATTAATTGTGTACTGCTATGATCTGTTACTAACAAATCACCGTTAGATAGGATAGTACATCCTGTAATATATACGTTTCCGGATTCTTTTTTGATTTCAAAAGATTGTTTAAGTTTTACGTTAACGTCACTGACACTTTTAGATACAGACTGAACTTGTATTTGTGCCTGGTTGATCTTTGGTTGTGACAATGGTAAATATATCTTTGTGACTTCAGTTTTAACGTTCCCAAATATTTCAATGTCCGTCAGGAGGGATCTGATAACGGGGTTCATCTCAAAATGAACATTATATTTATCTACGATTTCATATTTTGACGTTGATGTCAAACACTCGTGTACTTCTTCATTTAGCTGTCGAATTCCGAGAAAAATCTGTAAATCCGATTCTAGATTTTTAATCACAGATGTTTGATCCTGTAAACTCATCATTGTTTTCTCTGTATTGGTTACATATTTCAATGCCGCATCATGCTTTGATTTGTAGTCTTCAAGTTTTTCTTCCAACTCAAATATCAACGTTAGTTCCATTTTATCTAAACGAAGATTTATTTCATTTCGAACTTTTGATATTTCTGCTCTTATGTTCCTCTTTTTTTGGACAAGATATCCAAAACTATTATTCTGAATTATACTCTTGACATTTTCCAGAAAAAATGAAATATTTTCTTCCAGATCAGTAAACGCTGTTGACGTTTGAACATTTTGTGCTGCATCTACAACGGGAATAATATCATTGCAGGATTTATGCCAAGACGAGACACAGGAGGTACACAAAACTTCATCATGTATTTTACAAAACGAGTCGAAGATCTTCTCATGCTCTTCACATGTCTGTCTGATAATAAATGTGGAATCCTTTTTACATCCTTGATTTTCATGATCTGTCGTCATTTTCTTTTTGTATCTTCTCACAGTTCTTCTAAATCATAACACTTCTTTCTATATCTAGTGATAATGTTCGAATTCACAAAGAGTCAAATTATAATGGAATTACTCTAAAATAAACAAAAATCATTTTGAAAAGAATACAAGCAAAAAGACTATATATTGTTTTGATATAACTTGTTGTCTGTTTTTGTGCTACTTTGATTCTTCATCCAGATATATTTGTCTTACTTTCAAAATGTAATGAAACTGAACTTATGATAGTTTTGGCAATATAAAATAAATGTTGGCAAAAGCTGATCATTTCCATGTGCCAAAGAATTAACCAGGCTTTTTTTAAATAGAAATTTAAGAAGATATTTATGACGATATGATAGATCTTGAAGGATTTTGATACCTTCTAGTTTTTTTTTTTAATTCACCTGAGATTGACACCATCAATTGAAAGAATCCATGAGAGGCTGTGATGCATATAATTGTTATGTATCTTTCTTAGAATGAAATTTTATTCAGATTTGGCAACAAATAAAAGCATAAGACATTTCATTTAAATATATAAAGTGATGGAGAATATTTATAAGACTCAAACCCAGCAATTCGATACTTTTCAAGACACCAACTTTGTAAATGTAACAAAGGGGATAACAGGAAACATCTACAATGGCTGAAAATTACAGTCACCTGCCACAATCTGCCAGGGAACTACACAGGAAAAAAAAGAACAAGACAAAGGACAAACGCAAACAACGATAGGAACTCGGGACAGTCGGATTTGGTACCGACACTAGCAAAAGCCAGGGGTAGGGTTAAACCGGTTTATAGGCACCCAACCCCCTTTATCTGCCCCGTTTCCCTATAGTATAATAAGTATACAAATAAAACCCAATACAGGTAGACTACTAACCCCATGACCACAATCTTGAAAGGAGAGAAAATAACAATACGTAATTCAGAAAGATGGGTCAAAGGGTGCTCGCCGCAAAACTGCCGGCTAGCTCAAGGAGCATAGTCTGCCGGTAAAACATTGTCGCACTACGGAAGAAAAGTCAAACTCAAACTTCCCAAAGGGTTTGGTAAAGAATCATCATATATTTCAGTAGACATCGGCAGTATCAGTGAGAGGCCAGTATGTGTGTAAAATTTTCAGGTCACAAGATCTTAAAAATTAAAGCTAATTTTACGGATGCCAGTAGAGTATCTTGTTGATATCCCCTGTTATGTTAAGAATGTAGGTTAGGTCCCAGCTTTTCTGGATTTTTAATCAGTTTTTGGCATTTTTAACAACATTTCCGTAAAAACCCCCATAGTAATAAGCTGCTTGCGAGTAACGCCATATTTAGATATTAAATGTTCATATATATAATAAAATTTCTTTAAAGTATACAACAACTTATGAAATCTGTAACCCTGTTGTAAAAGTTTGGCTGTAATAGTAAGGTTACATTCATTAAAATCGTCAAGGGTAGAACAAACGCGTGCGAATCGTACTAGTTGAGAAATATACACCCCTCCGGATGGAGCTAGAGGAGTTTCGCCGTCAAGGAAAGGGAAATTGGTAAAAGTGAAATCAAAATCATCCCTTTTATCATATATTTTAGTTTTTGTTTTACCAAAGTCAAGAATAATAGTTAGATGCAAAAAAGGACAGTATTTTGAGTCATTGTTAGCTTTATTTGATTTCAGATCTTCTCGGTAAATGATATATACATAATCTTAAAACTGGGAATTGTCAATAGTAAGGATATCGTCAGTATACCTGCTGTTATCATTGAAAATAGAAATAAGTTTATCACTGTTTGGTATGGATCCGTTTTTATGTCCTGCCCACGAATGTGGAAGGGGCATATAGTGTTACCCTTGTCCGTCCTTCCGTCCGCACGACCGGTTAAAATTTGCGTTAAGGAACATTTCTCGGAAACTGTAAGGTATAGAACATCAATAATTGGTCAGTAGGTAGATCTTTGATAGAAGTACATAGTTCATTTGGCAGTTTGACTCTTTGACCTACATTTTACGCTTCAGTGACTTTGGTTAAGTTTTGCGTTAAAGTCCATTATTCAATAACTACACATTATAGGACAATTGCCTTGACGATTACTACTTAAATCATTGACAATTAGGTGCCTCTGATCTACATTTTACGATTCAGTGACTTTGGTTAAGTTTTGCGTTAAAGTCCATTTATCAACAACTACACATTATAAGACTATGGTGTTTCATGAAAATAGTTGCCTTGATGAGTACTACCCAAATCAATGACAATTAGGTGCCTTTGGCCTATACTTTACGCTTAAGTGACTTTGGTTAAGTTTTGCGTTAAAGTCCATTTCTCAACAAGTACAAATTATTGGACAATGATGTTTCATCAAAATAATTGCCTTGATGAGTACTACCCAAATCGTTGACAATAAGTGTCTTTGACCTACATTTTACGCTTCAGCGCCTTTGGTTAAGTTTTGCGTTAACGTCGATTTCTCAACAACTACACGTTATAAGACAATGATGTTTAATCAAAATAATTGCCTTGATAAGTACAACTCAAATCGTTGACAATAAGGTGTCTTTGACCTACATTTTACGCTTGAGTGACTGGTTAACTTTTGCATTTAAGTCTGTTTTTCAACGACTATGTATTGTAGCATCGAGGTATTTCACTGAAACATTCATCTTTTGAGGAAATATCCGTTTCGATAACAATTGGGTGTCGATGACCAACATTTTATGCATAAATGACTTCGGTCAAATTACGAGTTCAGGTTTTGCGATAAATTTATTGGCGGTGCATCCGTGGCTTACAGGCACATTTTTTTGTTTCATGAAGTCTCGTTCGTAACAACAGAAAAAGATCTGCGATGATAGGTGCGCAATTTGTACCCATATGAATACCTATGACCTGTTTATAAATAGTGTTGCAAAAACGAACAAAAATGTTGTCTAGCAAAAGATTGAGTGCAATAATCATATCATCACATGTCCAGGAACAATGATGATTGTAGGTAATATTAGAGAAGAATCCTTGTTTTTGTTAGAACAAATGAAGCTACAAACCAGAAAATTTAAAGACCATTTAATAAGTTGTCCTAGTTTGGATTTAATCAACTTATGTGGAAGGGTTGTAAAAAAGTATGGAAAAATCATAACTGTCAATGGGTGAAACTGTTCTTTGAATAGATTGTTTCAATAGAATTTTTTACACTCCAAAAGTAATTAACACCAGAGTTTTGATAAGTTTTTCACAGAATGTAATTACTATCCCCTTTATACAAGTAAGTGAACTAGTTAAATGGATGGATAAATTTGTGGTAGAACACTTACTAGAGTCCGAAATAAAACGATGTTTGAAAGGATTTTTGTGAAGCTTAGGAACCCAGTACATAGTAAGCAAGGTGTTATTTTTAGGTGGAACCTTAAGCATTTCTGCATCCTTCTAATGTTGTTTGGTTAACGTTTTTCGTCCCAATTGGTACGCCTGAAAGTGTTTGACTTGTCCAGTTCGTTTTGTTGGACGTCGATATAGAATTTCTTTCACACGATAGCAAAGTTGTTGGAGAAAGAATGTCTGTTCTGACTGATTTTCAGCTCGGCTCTTATTTGAAATGTCAATTAACCCTTATGAACCAAACCATTTGTCCAGTGTCCAATATACATAAATGGTTGTTAAATGGCCATTTGCTTACTAGAAAAGCATTTCCTTGTCTAGAAATTGCCGAAGGGTCTACAACCGTATAGCACAGTTTTATATGTAAACAATATGGTTGCTAAGGGAAATTTAGTGAGATCAGGACAAAAATTAAAACGATACAAATTTTATAGTTGTTTAAGGGAAAATAATGAAATTACGAAAAATTAAACTCTTACAAATGTATATTTACCTTTAAGAAAGCTGTTTAAATGATACATCTTAAACCTTTTGATGACGTAGTAATTTACCTGGAGTAAATATATATTTAAATATTTTAGATTTATTTTTAGAAATTATATGTTTATTTATCGGTATTTAATAGTTGGTAAAGTAAAATTAACAATGAATGAAAGGATATGGAGTAAATGCAGTCCTATAATATATGACTTCGCACTTCTATTCCATATTTAACGTTTTTATCGGATTTTTGCATTTTTTAATTTTTTTGAAAGTGCGAAGTCATATCGGATCTTTAAAATTTCCATTAGCACTTTCCGACATGATTTCATGTCGGAAATAAAATTAGTTTCCTGTCGGACTGTATGCCATGTTTTAAAATATATTTAAGTTTTCACGGACCTTAACATGTAAATCATTAAAAAACATACCTCTCTTGCTATTCAGACAATTATTCCAAACACTGCTAAATAAGATAATTTCCCAAGCGGTGCAATATCTAGAGCATTCGCCATATTTCAATGGATTTCGAATTTGAACAACCGTGTTTTAAAAAACGAAGTTTATCATAAAAGTGCATGCAAGAAGTAGATTTCGCACGAGAAGTTCTTATTTTAATGTGAAAATCTTATTTTTCATGAGATTTAATCCATTGTCTATCTGGGTGTACATTTTCCCTCATGTAGTATAAAAATAAACAAAGATGTGAAAACATTTCGAGACGACCCACCAGGTAAAACGAATCGGGTATTGATTTAAATTATAATGACAAAAGAATTAATCACAACAAAGGGTACTCTTCTCATGGGAGCGTGTCAAAAAGACAATGTTTAGATGTCTATTTCTGGATATTTGGATTAATTGAGTAAAAATATTAAAAGACTTGCAGGTATCAGAAATCTAGGGGCGGAAAAAAATAACCCCAAAGCATTTGATTTAAGTAGTTATGGTGAAAAGCACGATCTTCTGTTGGAGAATGATACAGCAGTACGCTTTTGTCTATATCGTTTTTTCTACGATTTTGCAAGTTCATTCTTACCAACTTTCGATTTGATATTCAAGAATGCAAGTGGGATTTTCTGCTGTTTTTGAAGATTTGGTACTACAGTAAACGGTAAAACACATAAATTTATTTTGGGGAGTATAATTCTAAACCAGGGAACAAAGTATATGACCATGTTTCGTGAAAAACCATTTGCTACGGGTTTTTGGACACATACGATAGGACCTCGCGCTGCATGTAAAAGTCAGTATATATGAAAAAGAAACAGCGCGAGGTTCTATATTGTAGGACTAGGAGTAATGCACATGAAGCAAAGTCTCTACAAATGCGTCAAAGTCAACAGTTCAGTAACTGAGGTCATAGAAAAAGTTAATAAACATTTGGTACAAAATTTTTTCCCAAGATTTTGCTGTTCACATCAAGAGATCAAATAAACACAGGAAATATCAACAGAATGTATCTGTAATATTATACGATACCAACGTCGGTTCCTCCGATAATTGCTAATATAGAGATCAATCTGATCTCACGAATTCTATTTTTTTCTTCTAATTTGATTAAATATATAAAAGCTGGTAAACCCATCTCAAAGCAATTTTCCTTGAGAAAAATTTGCCCATAAGAACAAAATATCGGGACAAAATTAGAATATATGCAAACTTTTTATGTTTAGCACGTTTGGCAGTAACATTATGAGAACTACTGGCCAAAATGATATATATAAAATAAATTTAGTTTTAAACGTATTTATTTTACATAAATATTCCAAATAGAATCAAACTGATGAAGTCTTCTCCTATATTACATATAGTGCAGTCGTAGCTTCTAGCTGTAGTTGTTCGAGTCTGGCTGAATTACAGACACGACAGTTATCCCAAACCTCAAAGGCATATTCGAATATATGTCTAATGTAAACTGAATATAATTTTCCTAAATTTGACCTGTTAAGTCTATATTTTAATTTACGAAGAACATTTAAATGTTTAGAAACACTTTGAACAATATTGTCAACATGTTCAGTCCATTTACTATCTTTTCTACATGTAACCCCCAATGCTTATGCGTTTCATTAATAAAATATTATTCTCGTTAAATGTGAACTTGTGATTTTGGCCTAACATTTAGATCATATTGGTTATTTGTTCTCTATCAGTTTTAACATCTTTGAGTTTATGGTCTTCCAAAAGTTTAGATTTTATCTGCACTGAAGAGACATAAGTTGTCGAAATGCGCATATGCAGAAAATAAATTCACAGCAACTTCGGTATTTAGTTATTTGTGTATTACTAAAGAGCATAATATCAGTTTCATCCGGATATGATATAAGCCATTTGCTCGACCGTTCATCGACCGTTACATTTAGATCATTTTGGTTATTTGTTCTCTATCAGTTTTTAAACATCTTTGAGTTTATGGTCTTCCAAACGTTTAGATTTTATATGCACTGAAGAGACATAAGTTGTCGAAATGTGCATATGCAGAATTTAAATTTAAATTTAAATTTAAAGTGACTTCGGTACTTAGTTATTCGTCCAATTCCTTAAAGTCATAATCAATAACAGTTTGTATCTGATTTTAGTCATGATCTGAATAACTGAAAGGAGTGTCATTAGCAAACAACCTAGTTAAGAAAACAATTTTTGCAGCAATATCATTAATATAGATAAAGAAAAGCAAAGGGCCTAATAAATATCCATGAGGAAAATCTGCTAAGATGGTAGTTAGTGAAGAACATGATTCTTTGATAACCACACTCTGTTTCCTTTCATTCAAGTAGCTGTGGAACAAGTTAATAAATTACTTCTTAAGCCATAAGACTTCATTTTTTATAATAATACCATATGCCAGAATTTACAGTGACTTCCTTGATAGAGCTCAGTTGCTTACAAACAGACTACGTTACAATAAACTTAAAGTCATCACTACAGAAGTTTTACGGTCGACATCTCGATCTTGTGGATCGCTATGGGATATCTGTTTCCCATATGACAACAGATCCTTTCCTCTACAACTAAAGTTTGTTTTTCCTCTATCGGATTCGACTTTACTACCGGAGTTGACATGTTCAACACGGCGGGTGTCATATAAGAAGCAGGAAATACTAACTCTACCGGTACACCTGATCCCACCCGTGGTTTTTTATTGGATCCGTGTTGTTCATCTGTATGTGTGTCTTCATTTTTCTTTTTTGTCCCGTAATCAAGCGGTGTCCTTAGTTTCCTTGTTTCTTAGTGTGTCTGATTTTGCCATTGCCCATGGATTGTTTGTTCTTTTGATTGACGGTTCGGTTCTCACTTACTTTATCAAAGGATTTAGAGAAATCATAAATACGAATCAGCACACATTTTTTTTCTCTAAAGCGTTGAGAATACAATTATGAATTTCCAACAACTGATACATTGTTGAATTTTTGGGTAAAAATTCCGATTGATACTTAAATATCAATTTTATATTTTTGGAGGTGATTATACCAGCCTTCCCAGACAGCTAATAGACAATAGTTAGAGGGTAACGTTTATCTCCCTTTTTAATATAGCAATAACATTTGCTATCTTCCAGTCAGTAGGGTACTTGCATTGGCTTATTGTTTTTTGAAAATTGTTTTTAAAGGAACGGACATTTTTTCTGGAAATATTTTTTTAATTTTACGGGGCCTGAAGTTTTAATTGGATCTAGAGTTTCGATTTTGTCTATTATTTCATGTTAATTTAAACTGATCTTTTCTGATGTGTTTTCTGATTTATTTTCAAAATTTGGAAGCGGGACATTTTCTCCATCCAATGTTGATATTAAACTAAAATATTTTTGTATCTAAAAGTTCACATTTTTCTTTATCCTCATAAATGATATTGCCAAAGTTTTCATCTTGAATTATATTTTAATGGGGGTAAAGCACATGATCATTTATTTGATTTAAAAAAGCATTTTCATAATTTTCCAGTACATTTTGGGATTTGACGTATTTTCCAATATAATATTATCATGATTTTTCTCAAAATTTTCTTTCGCTATTTTTTTGAGATTGCCAATTTGTTTCTCTGCTGTTTATATTCTAATATGTAACAGACACGCTTTATCATGGATTTTTTTAGACCTGTCTCTCTTACTAATCCGGGCCTGGATGGCCGAGTGGTTAAGGTAGTTCTACTGCCTATATAACCACTGTAGTCTATCACCACTGCGGTGTGAGTTCATGCACCGCTTTGTACATTACAAAAAGGGTGCACTCGACTTACAAATCGTAAGTGATAAGGTATGTCAGTTACCTGCACAAGGTCGGTGGTTCTCGCCGGGCACTCCGGCTTCCTCCACCACAAAAACTGACCGCTATTAGATAGCTGAAATACTGCTGAAAGTGACGTTCAACCCCATATCAATCAATCAATCAATCTTACAAATCCATTTCCGTAATTCTCCGTTAAACTAAGTCATGGTAAAAAGTAAAACAATTCACGGAGGCTCCAGTTAATTAAGAAGTAATTGACGGGAGCGTGAATATATGGCGATTTTA
>MJUU01029061.1:11855-31655 GCA_002080025.1 Modiolus philippinarum
GGGTTTGGATCCAAGAAAACGAGTTTAACCCCACCGCAATTTTTGCGCCTGTCCCAAGTCAGGAATATGTTGGTCATGTTGGCTTTTCCTTGTCTTATTAAAAAATTTTGGTTTCTTGATATTTGGGTTATTGGATGTGGTTTGTTTCCATTGATTTATTCACTTTTTACCTTTCGGGGCCATTTAGGGCTTACTATATGGTGTGAGGTTCCTCACTGTGTTGACGACCATATGGTGACCCCTAGATGGTTGTTTTGGGTCGTTTTAACCTAGATATGGGATGTTGTTTCCTTGACATTTACCCCATTTCCTTTACAAGTACGTGCCATAAACTGTAAATAACTAGCTACTGTTTCTGGAGTAGCTGGAACTGGTTTCAGACCAAAATAATAACAAAATAATAAAAAAACCTCCAATGAGATTTCATATATCTTAATGTTCCACTAGCAAAAGCATGTTGCTGTGTTCTAGTTAGGTCAAACTGTAACAACTGCCAGTGTGCAGTCCTATCTGCAAGAAGAGGAAATAAACACATACAGATATATGTAGTTACAAATGTACTGTGCATTAAAATAGGTAAATATAAAGTTAGTGAGAACCGAACCGTCAATCAAAAGATAAACAATCTATGGAAAATGGCAACATCGGACACACTAAGAAACAAGGACCCCACTTGAGTACGGGACAAAAAAAAATGAAGACACACATACAGATGAACAACACGGACCCAAATAAAACCAATGCAAATTCATCAAGATAATTTATAATTTCATGATCCTGTTTATCAAAAATATAGGCAACAGCATTTGTTGTACGCTGACATGCCATCGCCGCAGAGGCTAGACCGAAGGGAAACCTAGTGTCTAAATAAAAATTGTCTCTCCACTTAAAACCTAATAAAATGTAATTATGTAGATCTACTGGAAGTTGTCTTACGCCCTACTCAAGACAAATTTATTAATATAACAGCCACTCCCTTTACTACGAATCAGATTTGACAAACTGTCAACTGAAGGATAAACCAAATGAAAAGGTTCCTCTAAATATAAGTCTCTTGAAATACCAAAATTAACAGAAAAGTGCTTTAGAAAACTTAAATCCATAACTACACGTCTACTGTTCGCTGTACCACTCTTCTCTACTGTTTGTAAAGGTGAAACTACTAATCGGCTATTAAATGGTCGGTCCTTAAAGGGACCAGCTATTGCATGTAAATGTATTCCCTTATCAATATAATCATCTACTGACTCTGCATATCTATAAGCAGACTTGTGGTTGTCAAATATTATATTTGGCAAATAGTCATATGAAAAATTTATTGGCCAACCATATCTTATAAATTTGCAAATAATAAATTTCTGTACGCTGAAATGGCGCAACTGTGATACTAAAAATATCTCCGAAACTGAAGAGTTCCAAATAAAAAAAAACAAAATATTCCTCTGTAATTATCTAATTTTACGGGTTAAAATTTCACCATAATCAAAGATAAGCAATATAAAATCAATAGACCATATCCGAGTTCTGGTATTCAGATTCACCAGTTGCTGTTTGTCCGCCCTACGTCACAAACGTGTCCGCCCCATGTGACCGATTTCATGACGTTTTAGGGCTCTATGGCGTTATGTTTTCTATACTGTGACGTATTGAAAAGTAGTGTGGTAAATCCTAATACCATAGGTCGGATATAGTCTATTGCTTTACAGATTTGTAGAATTGATTTTTCATCAACATAAAAGGGCAAATGCTTTATTTGCAAAATATACAACGAAAATGGATTAATCGTAAAAAAAAATCCGAAGTAATTAACTGAACAACAAATAGTCAGAACATCGGAAGTAACTGCTGATGTTTTAACAAAGATAACGACATGCTAAAAATAAAGTCCTGATATAAATTGTTACTAGTCGGATATCGTTATTTCATTTGATACAAACTTATAATTTACATTGACATTTGGTTAAGCTATTTAGATCCTAGAAAGAGAAAAAAACCTTCGTGGCATTTTCACATTTTTCAACATCAGGAAATGCATTAAAGCTAAATATAAGGAATACTTAGTCACATTGATCGGTTAATAGTTCTACAAATACATCGGCAAACAAATATGTAGTAGCAAAAACAAAACCACAAAATGTCCTCACAGAGTCGTTTTTTTTTTTCAATTTCTCGCATTATTTTTTGTTCATTTTTAAAATTTATATTTTCAGAGAATGCTTTGATAATCTATCATTATCACGACATGAGGTTCCACGCCTGTGTATACCCCAATTCGTACTGTTTGACACATTAAAAAGAGACACAGGACTAAGTCCTACTAAACAGGAAGTAGATATTATAAGGTGACCAAATTGCTTACCACGCATTCCCCCTTTGAATAAAAAGTCAAATACCAAATTTGAAATAAATCGGCCTTGCAGTTGCTGAGAAAAGTGCGACGAAAATTATCACTTTGTTAAATAAAGGGGGAAAACGACTAAGTCCCGACAAACAGGAATTTGATATCATAGGGTGTCCAAAATGGCACACCCCCTATATATAAAGTCAAATAACAAATTTGAAATAAATCGGCCTAGCAGTGAATGAGAAGAGTGCGGCGAATTAGAACGGAGGGACGGAAGTACGAACGGACAGACGAACAAAGTATTCAAATATATTACCAACTCACGAGCGGGGGTATAATATTTTTGTTTTTTATTTTAAGTGTAAGTGTGATTATTACACTCAAAACATTGCAATATTTAGAATCACTGTTTTATTTATTCGGTTTCAGTTCTTGTCGGTAATAACAGTGATGTCGACATAATCTATATACTGGGGACTACCAACTGAAAGACAAATACTTAAATTGATATAAGTTACTCATGAAGACCCGTATTTAATAGAAAAGGAAAACGTATGCAATGTGAGGGTTTCAGTTTGCATCCACGGAAAGAAATTCCAAAGAAATTCCAATGGCATCAAAACAAAGACAGGGGGAAATCAAAAGAAAATTACATTAACCGAAGTCCAAAGACAGGGAGGAAATCGAGAAGGCTAGATGACGGAAGTCAAAAGGCACAAACACCGAAAAACATAAGAACGCTACAATTACAATTACAAAATTAAGCATTGGCAGCGTGAAATCTCCAAAACCGAGAGTGATATCACGTGCTTCTGGCGGAAAAGAATGTCCATCTTTGAATTAACATGTAGCACTCATCATACTGTCTAAATTGAAGAGACATAAGTTGTCGAAATGGAAATATGCAGAAACTAAATTCACCCTAACCTCGATATCTTTTAATAATAAACTGTTAACTTTTAGTAACACAACGACAGAAGAATACCGAAGGAACAAGGGATAGAACTGCAGGGAAGTGCAGATAAACGGCAACAGAGAAAAAAGGACGTGAGGCAGCCACAATGCATGATATAAAAAGACGACATAAAGAACTACAGCACTCATAGTGTGAACGAAACCGGGAGTGACAGTAAATTAATATGAAAGTGAGAACAGAACCGTCAGTCTAAAACGAACAATCCAAGGTCAATTGCAACGTCGGAAAAACAAAGAAACAAAGACATAGCATGAGAACAGCACAGAAAAGAAAATGAAGACACACTCATATATACAAAAAATGGACATCATGGACCCAATAAAAAACCATGAGTGAGATCAGGTGCACCGGTAAAGTAAGCATCTCCTGTTTCTTATAAGACACCCGCCGTGTTGAACATACCTACTCCAGTATTTAAGTCAAATATGCTTGCTTAGGTTCGGGTACCCTTAAACCGGTTTAACCCTACCACTGGCTTTTGCTAGTGCCGGTACCAAGTCCGGCTGTCCCGAGTTCCAATTGTTGTTTACGTTTGTCTTTTGTCTTATTTGTGTTTTTCCTGTGTAGTTCCTCAGCATATTGTGGCATGTAGTTAAAATTTTCAGCCATTGTAGGTGTTTCCTGTAGTCCCTTTTATTTCATTGCTTAAACCTTGATTAGAATGAAACAAAGTTTGTTTTTGCAAGAAAATAAAGGACAATCTTGTAAGACTTGTAAGTTCATGAAGACTGCTTTCAAGAATTGTTAATAACTTAAAAAGACACCAATGTGAAAGCAGGAAATATAGACCACAAGGCAAGACAGTTCAAACGCTGGAGATTTAATGTAATTAAAGAAAAACGTCTGTGATATTCGTCGCCGTAAAATATATTCATTGTATTGGAATCCAATACAGTTTCAGATCCACAGACTAATCTTATTTATAAATCATAAGAGATGTTTACGAGAAAATTTTCTTTATATGGTTTTGTTTTATACATCGTGTAAATCCTCTAAAAAAATCTTGTTATACACATCAGTGATAATGCAAGTAATAATCAAAACATAATTCCTTTTCCTCTCAATAATCCAAAATTAAAGGTATATTTATATCATATCCCAAATGAGCTGGAAAATAAAGAAACAACTGAATATCTTGACTTGATTTTGTTCTAGTTTATCGTTTAATTTAAAATTAAAACATTGAATTGATATTCCAGGATATTATAAATGAAATCATTGCAGAATTGAATAAATTATTTCATTTTATAACTGAAAATATGATATTTACGAAGGCCATTTTCCAACTTTTTTCTAAAACATCAACAAAAAGTTTTAAATAGTAAGCAATTATAGTAACCTTCAAATACATTTTTCCGTATTCAGAAAATACGCCTATTATTATTGCTAACTGATGTATTATTATTATTGAATTACAAACAAATGATAACAGTAAATACATACGATGACCGAAAACTACAATCACATGCAACAATTCACACGCGAACTGTACCACAAAAACACAAATGAAAGACAAGAGACAGACGTAAATAATGACAGAAAGTAATCAAATGTTACACAATATTCTAAATTATATGGCTAATGTATAACTAAAAGTTTTTTTTTTTGTTTGTTTTTTTTTTATTTTTTATTATTATTATTATGATATTTTTTGTAAACAAATATGTCCAGATATATGTCCAATAGCTCTAACATCTCTTCTTGTAAGAAGCATTATAAGAATTATAGATGAGGTATCTGGAGATATTGTTTTACATAAAACATTTATACATACATTACATACACAATATACATAGCTGGATCTGCCAAATGCACAACAAAACCCCTTTCTAAGCTCCTCACTTCATTACTTACTGCAGTCAAAGATGGCCTCAAGATATATATTGATAAGGTTTACTCAACAAGTGGAGTGAATCAGATGTGGATTCTCCAAAACTCAAAAGACTTATTGGAATATTTATCTTCAACTGAACTCAACCACTGCAACAGTGTCAGAACATTTGATTGTTCTACTCTCTATACTACTCTTCCACACGATAAGCTTACGTCAATACTCCGGGATTTAATACATCAGTCTTTCTGAAATAAAAAGGGTAGAAGAAGATATTCATTTTTAGTGATAGGTAAAGATGGGGCATATTTTGTTAAACATCACACTGATTCACACAAAAAGTATACAGAGGAGGATGTCATTTTAATGCTGGAATTCTTGATTGATAACATATTTGTAGAATTTGGAGGACAAGTTTTCCAGCAGACAATAGGGATACCTAAGGGGACTAATTGTGTGCCACTTTTAGCAGAGTTGTTTCTTTATTCGTATGAAGCCAGGTTCATACAAAGGCTAGTTCAGAAAAAAGACAATAAGCTAGCCAAATCCTTTAATTTCAGTTTCCGTTTATAGATGATGTTCTTTCATTGAACAATCCTCAATTCAAGGATAACCTTCATCTTATATACCCAAATGAACTCGAAATAAAAGAAACCACTGATACACCATCATCAGCATCATACCTGGACCTATACCTCTACATTAGCAACTCTGGACGTCTGAAAACAAAACTTTACGACAAGCGTGATGATTTCGACTTTCCAATAGTGAACTTTCCGTTTTTGAGCAGTAATATTCCCACTTCTCCGGCATATGGCGTGTACATTTCACAACTCATTCGCTATTGCCGTGCCTGTAGTTTGTACAGCGATTTTGTCATCAGAGCGAAATTACTGTCTCAAAAACTTATACATCAAGGGTATGTTCAGTCACTGTTGCAATTGTCACTACAGAAGTTTTACGGTCGTCACCACGATTTGACAGACCATTACAATGTTTCGGTTTCACAAATGAGAACAGATATCTTTGGGTAGATCCAGAGTTTTACCGGACTGACTAACACCGACTGTGACTAAACCGGACTTTTCACTGGCAGTGTGACGGGTGCCACGCATGGAGCAGATCATGCTTACCCTTCCGGAGCACCTGATGATACATCAGTTTTAATAGGGTTTCACACTGCTAGTGCTTCAGTTTTGTGACGTTCTTGTTCTTTTTTGTTTATTTGTTTTGTCTTTGTCATACTGTCTCAATTCGTGTTGCTGTGAATTGCCGTGATTTTGGATTTATGATTTTAGAGTTTCCCCTGTCCTCGTTCTTGCTTCGGTATTCGTTTGCCGATGTATTATATTTATAAAATAAAGAGTGTTGTGCGGCAAAAAGAAAATAACTATCGAAAAAGTATTGAAGTAACAAATATAATGTAAAAATAAATAAAATTGAAGATACCAGTCCAAGGATAGAACATTAAACACTAGTTTTTATATTTATACCTTTGGGATTTTGGGTACCCAGAGTGAATATAATCTGTTGTTCTAACTGTTGTCGCTGTTGTCGTGAACTGTCAACCTGAGTAAGGACTGTCATGCTCATGTCTTCCATGGAATGTTGGCGAAACCTGAAATGGTTACCGACGGGTGTGTCTTTGTGAGCTGTTACGGATCGATACTTTTTCGATAGTTATTTTCTTTTAATTAATTTCTGTTTCGTGTTGAGGGCTAAATTTCCTCCTCCTATCCATTTGGTGATATCTTCAACTATTAGGCTCCACTGTCTAAACAATCAACGTCAAATTTATTTTACCTATAAACAATTACTCTAAACTATAAACATCAAATTTATTTTTGTGACGTAATATTTCATTTCTCAGCCATTTTTGTTTCTCTTCCATGGCCCCTTGAAGACATTAATGTCGATGATCTTGGCCAATCCCTACCTCTGTCTGCTTGTTTTTTAATCTTTTATGTTTTGATATGTGAATATATTTTTTGTTTTACCTTTTATCGCAGTTCGACAAGAATTTTAACTCGTTTGTTTATTATATTTATACATTAGCCATGCAGTTCTATAATTACTCAGTGTTTGTATTTCTCTGATTGGTTTTATATTTCTTTTTTGCTCATGTCATGGTTTTGATCACTCCCACCAGTACCATAGAAAACTATTTTAATGTTTCACTTCCTGTAGTCACCTGATAAATGTAAACATATAAAATGGTTGATCAGATGATATGAATAAAACGGAAGTATTTTCCTTTTATTCTTTATGTTGACTCTGTATGTGTTATCTCCATATTGCTATGTATTCTTGATTTATGATTTGTGACTGTTGTTTCGGTATTCGTTTTATAAACATGATTTTTCATATAAACGTTACATATTATAAAACATAGATTTAAAGCAGTCAAGGCTTAAATACAATTTCACCTGAAACATAATTAATTTGATGCTTTTGTCGTATACAATCACGGCGAATTTGTTTTCACATATTAGTAATAAGAGAAGTCTACTTTTGGCGTGTCTTATTTGTAGCACTACACAGAGTAATTTTCGCATATTCATATTCATTTTCGCTTCCTTCCAGAATAAAGTGTCTCGTTGTTTAGCAAGGGACCTGTCAGATAAAACATTATATGTAACTTGCCCCTTCAGACTTCTCACTATGAGTAATGAGCAAAGCTGATTGTTGAAGGCCTCATATTGACTTCAAGATGGGGAACAACAATAAAAGCCTTGTTCCATTGATAACTTTTACCATATATTTGTAGAGACTTTGTCTCATACACATTTACTCCATATCCTTCCATTGATTATTCTAAGCTAAATTCCTTTTGAGTCGTTTCTGTTTGGAAACGAGAAAAACTAATTTGATGAATGGCAAACAATTTGCAATATTATTAACTGAGAAGTAAAAATGGAAATTGCCAATTTCAAGTTGTGAAAGCATTGGTCTGATTCACGATAAGTCTTGTGTTGACAACTAATAGTACAAAAATGTATGGAATGTCAGCATTTTCTTTAGGAAGGAAATCTACTAAACATGCAACACTTCAACAAGCTTGAAGGTGACATTGAAAAACAGATGTATTATGACATGTTGTAAAAGTGGCCATTGTTAGAACTTCATTTTATATTGATGCTTTTAAATTCACAGCCACTTCGGTATTTTGTTATTTAAACCTTTCAAATTATGCAAAAGGATCAATAATACTCTTGTTTGCAAATTATGTAATATATGTTCTCAATATTAGAATACATTTTACTTTAGTTTGATTATGTTGCATTTAATAATATTTTTACTTGTTCAAATATCTAAAAGGAAAAATGAATTAAGTGTTCTTTTAAGTCTTTTTCTGTACAAAAATGATTTTTAATAAAAGATTAATAACATGCAATTAAAAACACATATTCTATATTCAGATGTTTTAGTGAGATCAAAAGGAATGAAAATACCAAAAGAAGTAAATAACAAAAACGCCAGAAAGGGGAGAGGATACTATCTATGGCTGTATCATTAAATTAAGATGAATAATTATACCTGTAGTACAAGTTCAAGTTCAAAAAATTATTTCACAGACCATTAATGTAATTAAAGTGTATTTTACAATTACTCGGTATGGCTTTTTTCAATATACATTTTATCTTTTCCATTGAATTTGTAGTTTGAATCTTTACAAGACTTGTTTCATCTTTTCCGATTAAAAGCATATTTTTAGACCATTCTTAACATTGTATTATAACCAAAGCTACTATTTCACTCGGCTACATTTTCTGCAAATGTCTGCAGCGAAACAAGGTAAGTGAGAACCGAACCGTTAATCCAAAAGCGAACAATCCAAGGACAATGGCAACACCAGAAACAAAAAAGGGAGGAAAAACAGAGACACAACATGGGTACGGCACAGAAAAGAAGAATGAAGACACACACTCACAAAGATGAACAACGGACCCAATAAAAAAACCATGGGTGAGATCAGGTGCACCGGTAGAATTAGCATCTCCTGCTTCTTATAAGACACCCGCCGTGTTGAACATGTCAAATCCGGTAGTAAAGTCAAATCCGGTAGAGGAAACAACAATTAAGCTTTAAAGGGAAAGATCTGTTGTCATGTGGGAAACAGATATCCCATAGCGGTCCACAAGATGGTGATGTCGACCGTAAAACTTCTGGAGGGATGACTTCAAGTTTTGGGTAACATACCCTTGTTGCAGTTGCCTATTTGTGAGCAACCGGGCTCTATCAAGGAAGTCACTGTATCGAACACAGGCTCTTGAATAGCGAATGAGCTTGGAGATGTAAACTCCATATTCCGGCGCTGTTGGGATATTGCTACATTTCAGTTTTCGCGCTTAAATGCACGGTGACCCCCAAATTTTATTTTATATGTTGAACAATAATATCGTTATGTTTCTACACAGAAAATTTCACAAAATTCTATAATAGGAAAATAATACCCTGCAGACACCTTAACAGTATATGATTTATGTCTAGTTAACAGTAACTTCGGTATTTTGTTATTTATACATTTTCACCCAACGAACTTATGGTTTTCTTATCATTGGTAGCCAAATATAACTTTAGAATCAATAATAAGATTAAGAATATATACAAAAGTCACGACTAGGTGTTACAATTTTGCAGAGTAAATCTGCACAACAACCACAAAATACTGGTTTTCGTCAGAATCAAAGATAAAAAAAATATAAAAAGAACTGTAGAAAAAAGATTCTTTAATTGCAGAATATTTAAAAAAAAAATAATTTGTTAGCAACAAATTCAGTCACTGAAAGACATAAATGTTCATCGGAAGTTACCGCTGATGTTTCTACAAAGATAACTACATGCTTAATATCAAGTCTTGATGAAAATTGTTACCACTCGGATATCGTTATTTCATTTGATACAAAATTATATTTCACATTGCGTTTGGTCAAGCCTTAAAGATATTATAAAGACAAAACCTTCGTTCAACATCCGGATTTTTCAACATCAGGAAATGCATGAAATCTTAAAAAAGACAGCAGGGTCACATTGATCGGTTCAAATTATCAGAAAACAAAAATATAGCAGAAAAAACAAAACATAAAATGTTCATAAAGAGTCGATTTTTTTTATTATTTGAAAACCAAAACTAATTATTTCAGGGAATGTTAAACTAAGGTATTATGACCACAATGTTTGGTTTTAATTTTACCGGATCGGAGTAAGTGTACTAATTACACCCAAACCAACATTGCACTTATTAGAATCCCTGTTTGCTTTATTCGATTTCAGTTCTTGCATGTCAATAATGGTAGTTATGTCAACAGAATCTAAATACTGGAGATTATCAGCAGCAAGAATGTAAGATACTTCCTATCATCATTAAAAATTGAAGTTAGTCTCTTCAGCTACCACTTTGTAGTTTATTCATAAAGTCCCATTCGTATCAGAAAAAAGGTATGCGATGGAAGCGTTACATTTTGTACCCACAGAAATTTAAATAATATGTTCTTAAAGAATAATGCATTTAACCAAAAATGTTGTCCAGCAAAACAACGACAGAACAATGCACAATAAACCAAAGTCAAAAGACAGGGCAAAAAGAGAACACCAGCAGTGTTTTCCTATTTTGCCAAATGAAAGGTGGTTCATGGATTGTTTTGAAATTGAAGATAGCCGGCTGTCATAGCCGGCTTTGGAAATTTGCGGCACTCGCGTGCTGTATTTTGGTAATGTATATAACAAAACTGTAAAATTGATTACTTGATACATTTTTAAGTACATCAAAAGTACTTTTGCTTTGTTGTTACTTAGTTATAAATTAGGGATGTCAACGAGTACTCGAATACTCGAGTATCGCTCGGAAGGTACGAGTATCGAGTACCTAATTGGTACTCGAATACTCGGCATTAAAACTGCCATTCTCTGTGTTAATACGACTGCCTCCGTATTTCACAGCATTGTGCTTTAAAACATAATAAACTCGTTACTGCAGTGCCCCCTAGATATAAACTATGAACAAACATATATTGAACATCTTAAGAAACGTGTAGTCAGTCTATGCTATCTAAAATATCTACCAAATATTTTTTTTTTTTTGATTATGTTAAATTTTTTACAAGCGATTTCTGTATTAAAAAAATAAAAATCAGAAAAAAAACGAAATTTGTTTTTTTTTAATTTTCAATTTCATTTTCTCAAAAACAAAATAGTAAATAAAAAAATACCTTTCCACACAAAAATGCAAAAATGATGAAAACAATGAAAACTGAACCCTTTGTCATAACAAGTATAAGACATGGGCAGAAATAACTTTGTTGGTAGCTGTAATTTTAACATTTCAATTCTTAGCAGACTTTTCTTTTCGTACACATTAGAGCAAATCTGTTGCTGTTGCTTAAAAATAAATTTTATTTGACGATAATCGACTTGCTTTGTATCGACATTAGAAATTAAAACGATACTACGAGAAATCGATTTAACTTAAATATATAGGTACATATAGCAGCCAGAGTGTTACTTAAAGTGCTTTTGAATAAATCGGCTGTCTAATAACTGAAATGCCGGAAATGTACACTTTGTGATCAAATAATAGTTTTTACTGAAAATTTATCTGATTAAAACCGTGTTGTCCCAAGATGTTTATATAAGCGTTAATTGTGATTAAAACAATTTGTTTAATTAGACAAGCGCGTTTCTTAACAAAAACAAGTTGTTAGAAAAAAACTTGTATATAATTTCGCTTTAATTGAATGTTGTTTAATCAAACCTTTGAACATTAATTGATGCTCCTATTATGGCATTTGAGCAATTTTGTAGTTATATATCATTGAGTGATAAGCACCTTGAAGTCTAGTAATTTTCGTTTCAAAAGATCACCGAGAACTCGAGTATACTCGAGTATTGAATCCGAGTACTCGAGTGGCATTTTTCATGCATTTTGACATCCCTATTATAAATCTATTCCTATTTCATTTTTGTTTTTGTTTTTTGTATTTTTTGTAATTTTTTTTTTTTTTGTTTTGTTTTGTTTTGTTTTTTTTTACTTTTTTTATAACACACTACTTCTGCTTTCTTTCCATGACCGCTTTTTGTACATATCGCATATGGAACTAAAATATTTGAGATTCGTTTCTTGCAATAAATCGTTTGAAATCCTGTCGTATTTATCGTCATCCCTTTGGTTTCGTACTCGCCGTATTGATCGTTTTTCTCGTGCCATCATTTATCCTAGGGTTTGTTCTCTTTGCTTTGAATATTTTCATCCGGTATTGTCCTTTTTCGTTCTGTATGAAAGAAAACATCGAATCTGTCCTTTTTTGTTCGGATCCGCCATTTGTCAGTCGGATCACCTTCGGCCATTTCCGCCTAAAGTTCTTCGACTCGACGGAAATGGCCGAGTGATGTTCCGATTGCCATATTGTCTAGTGAAAACAAAGTCGGAACTACGTCGGTGCGGAACTGAAATGTATCCGTTTTTTCCGACCACCTTGACGAAGGCAAAGGTGGTCGGCCTGCAAAAAAACCTGGTTGGCAAAGCCAGCTTAAATGGCGAACGGAAAACACTGCACCAGATAACGGAAGTCAAATTGCTCGGCACATCTCAAACAATTCTGGGAGACTTAATGTTTTTTTTTTCCAATGATTTTGTGCGATCGATTAATATGAAATGGCTGGAGTAAATCAAATGAAATTTGGTGACTTCTTAGATCAGTATCAGGAGAAGTGCTTTCGATGAAATAAAAATTAACATTGCTGCCATTTCCAAGAAGACCGTCATTTTACGTTAAAAATTGAGCATTTAATATCTTGGGAACTACTTTGCAGAATGTGTTTATATCTTGCATAAAAGTTCAATAAGATAAAAGGACGGACTTTATGGGAAAAGAAATTTCAAAATGGCTGCCGTTACCAAAATGTCCGGAGAAAAGTACGTAAAAATTTTCAAAAACATTGGGTTTTAACGAAATTTGATTTAAAGGTTGATTATAAGGCAGCGGATATGATGGAATCATCGAATTGGTTGTTTTGGGCAACATCGGCTTTTGCCTGCAATCGCAAATCTATTTGGTTTTTGTTTTGTTTGTTTTTTTGTTTTTGTTGTTGTTGCTGTTATTGATGCTATTGGAGACAAATTCCCCTTTTCACCATTTTTGCTTCGGTATTTTTTGCCGATGTATGTTTTACTAAAATCTTTTCTGTTTCACAAATTTGTTACCGGACTGACTAACAACGACTGTGACAAAACCGGACTTTTCACTGGCATTGTGACGGGTGCCACGCGTGGGGCAGATCATGCTTACCCTTCCAGAGCACCTGATGATACCTCAGTTTTTATAGAGGTTCACACTGCTAGTGCTTTAGTTTTGTAGCGTTTTTGTTCATTTTTGTTTGTTTTGTCTTTGTCATACTGTCTTAATTCATGTTCATGTGAATTGCCGTGATTTTGGATTTATTACTTTAGAATTTCCCCTTTCCTCGTTCTTGCTTCGGCATTCGTTTGCCGATGTATTAGAAGATCACATTTTGAGAAAGTTTTCAGTATTAAGATGCTGTATAATTAGAATGAATAACTTTCAAATACTTCAGCTAATCGTTTTGATAAAAATGCATATATGCAATAAAATGATCTGTGGTTTTGTCTATTGGTTAACATTTCGTTAGATCCCCTTTACTGTTAACATAACAAATATAGTTGTTGTACCTACCGGTTTTAGATCACTCCTGGCGTTTTAGAGTACCCTTTGGAGTCAAACGTATATTAATAAAAACATTGAAACAAGTTGTTTACCTTTGTCCCTTACAATTACTGATGATAATATAAGGAGTGAAAATACAAAGCACATAAATCAGCAAGGTACACGACAGTACCAAATTACTCGCTACAACCATTTGTAGTATAACTTAATACTATAAATACTGGAGATGAAGTTTCTGCTGATGGTCCTTACGACCAGTTTTATCTATTCTCTTCAAATTTGGAAGACAAAAAAACGACAGATACTTCGAAACTGCCTGAGAATAAGTAATAAATACTGCTGAGCACAAAGTCAAAAGTAGCTGAGAAAACATGTTTGCATAAGATACGTAGTTGAGCAATAGTTTCGAAAATAAAATTATTTAGAATTTACATATTGCAAGTTTCTATCGGTGTACATTAATCTAGAAGAAATAACAGGAAACACTTCCATTGGCCAAAAATTACAATTACATGCCAGAAGCAAACAGGGAACTGCACAAGAAAAACAAAAAAAATGACAAAAGACAAACACAGACAACGGTAGAAACTCGGGATATTCAAACTTGGTACCGGCATTAGTAAGAGCTAACGGTACGGTTAAACCGGTTTATGGGTACCCAACCCTCCCTTTTCTCTATCCCGGTTCCCCATAGTATAAAGAACATGCCCCGCTACTAGGTATTGGACTATACTGAGATGGCGAATACCCAAAGGAATGAACGTCCATTTGTAGAGGAATCAACAGAGTGGTGATAAATAACTAAATATCAAAGTCACTGTAATTCTTGTCTTCATTCATTGTTTTCTGTGTTCTCGTTTTGGCCATGTCTTTGGACTTTGATTTTTATAAATTTCACTCCTTTGTTCCTTCTGTATTCTACTGCCATTGTTACACGAATGACCATTTTGACAACTTAAGTACAATTTAAATATAAGCAAAGAGGTGTTCCAAATGCAGAAATTGAATTTACAGTAACTTTTGTATTTTGTAATTTAGTTTTCAACTTGATTTTTTTTTCAGATCATTGCGGTGAATAGATTTCTTTTGATGGGGCTGTAAACAGGTTGTCAGCATGGATTTCAAGGTTAAATATATTCCTAAGTAATCGACATAATAAATAAAAATATAATTAGCTAGGCTATGGAATAGCCTAGCTATATAGATAGTTCTTAGGGTGAAGTGAGGAGTACGTTTGCGCAGTGAGGAGAACGCATGCACAGAAGACTACTGACTAATAGGAATTTCAGATTCTCGAAAATTAAATGGCGTCCAGTTTCGTCCTGATAAAACGGGGCGGGGTTTAATTTTTCTGTTTCCTTGTGGAAGTTGAAAAGTATTATAAACATTTACTATAGGTGGTACTGGGAACAGGTTTGTAGAGGATGATGGGATTGGTATTGCAATATCGCTTAGCCAGATTTATAAATATAGATATGATAAAAAGAATAAGAACAGTAATGTATAAATTTAAAACCAGAAGTTAATAAATAAAGATGAGGTATTGTGCAATAATCAATAATATACAAATACTATAAAAGACTTTTCAATTGTGTTAAACAAAGCGTGATTGTAGTTTGTGGAGATACTTAGGCCCGGGTACTTAGGCAATGGAGAACGAAAGGTGGAAAGAGATAGAATTGCGTTTTTGCGGAAGAATAAAGAGCTACCCTAGGAGAATGCAAAAACAAAATGAAAAACAAAAAAAACAAAAAACAAAAAAACAAAAACAAAAGCACGAAACTACTTTGAGTTCCTGTTGGCAAAAATTAGAGGTTTGATCGAATCAGTGACTGTTTTATCACATGTGCAGACCAATAGAAGAGATTACAAAGAAGTACCGAGAAAGGCTTACTTCAAGTATTGATTTGAGTATACAAATACATCATGAGCCACCACATCCGACCTTGTCAATCAAACACGCAATTTTCTATCCAAGGCTATTCCATAGCCTAGCGTATCGTTTTTATTTCATAAAAACCATTATCCGATTTATATCATCCACTCCCCTCGTGTTTTCTAGTTAAATACTTTTGATATTGCTGCGGTCAAGCAAGTGGCAAAAGTTTTATTATAATGAAGTCAAGATTTACACCCCAAGCTTACGCAATGTGTTAGATCCATCGATGTCAAATGTCTACATTGTAGATATATCAGACGTGAAAACTTGTCAAATGTATACAATGTTGTCTTTGTACGACGGCGATTCAATGAAAGGTAGACAGCTTGGGGTGTAAATCTTAATTTCGATAAACTGAAAGTTTTACCACTTGCTTGACCGCAGCAATAATAGATAAGCAATTATTATAAAAAGACATACCACAAACACAAATAAGGATAACCTATACGGTGGAAGCATTTAGCTCATCATAACACATAATAACTTAATTTTACTAGTATTTGGAAACGAACAATATCTAAATTAAAGATAATTTAGATATCTCCTCTTGCAAAGCTCTGTCCATTGCTGATTTTGGGTTTTCCATTTAGATTGCATTTTTTATTTATCCGCCTTCAGCTGTTATACATATTAAGGTGAGAGGTACGTAAATAAGTGCCTCTACCGGTGAACGTTATTTAATTTTAATTTTCACTTTAAATTACCGTCGTTTCAAACTATATCCTACAATTTTTCTGAAAAATTGATATTATGTTCCCAAAGAAATTTCTGTTTTATTGATATAATGTTTTTATAGGGTCACCGGGTTCATTTTCGTGGTATAGATCGCTGAGTAGATGTTCATCTTTCAAATCACGCCTACAATCATAACTTTTATCGACGACGTCGCTATTTTGACGGCGGATTTTATCGAAAAAATCCATTTTTTGGCGTGCCTATTCTATGTTCAACTATTTATACCGGCGAAATTAATTCGGTGACCCTATATAAAATTTACACCCTTAAAATGGGAATTTCATTGTCTAAAACATATCCTTTTTGCAGAAAAATTGTACGATGCGTTTTCATAAACGCCCCATTTAAAGACGTTTCATATATTATTTTTCTGTTCCTTTTTACTTGGATTGTATATGAAAACAACATAAGTGATAGATTTTTCAATCGGTCATATTTCCAACATAAAAATAGCTAAACCGATTTTATTTCACCTTGGAATTCAGCTTCATTTGATGCACTTGCATGTAAAATTTCATCGAAATCCGGAAACTTTGCTATTTACTTTACGTACCTATTACCTAAAGGTTTATGAATTTTCAAATGTCTTGAATTCACTGAAGAGACATAAGTTGTCAAAATGACCATATGCAGAAATTAAAATCAATTGTAACTTCGGTATTTTGTTACATCTTACCATTGGGCTGATGCCTCTGCAGGTTAACTGTTAGTCTCCGAGGGTTTACACATCTTACCATTGGGCTGATGCCTCTGCAGGTTAACTGTTAGTCTCCGAGAGTTTACACATCTTACCATTGGGCTGATACCTCTGCAGGTTAACTGTTAGTCCCCGAGGGTTTACACATCTTACCATTGGGCTGATGCCTCTGCAGGTTAACTGTTAGTCTCCGAGGGTTTACACATCTTACCATTGGCCTGATGCCTCTGAGGTTAACTGTTAGTCCCCGAGGGTTTACACATCTTACCATTGGGCTGATGCCTCTGCAGGTTAGCTGTTAGTCTCCGAGGGTTTACACATTTTACCATTGGGCTGATTCCTCTGCAGTTTTACTTTTAGTCTCCGAGGGTCTACACTAACCCTGTAGTCAGTACGTATACGTCGGTGACCGATTTTATTTGGATGCATGAAATGACTTAATTTAAGATAATTTTGTTTTAAATTGAGGAGTTTCTCCCTCTAGTAAAACAATACTCTGAGATGATATTGGCTTTTCTGTTTAGACCAAATTGGTATATTTGTTCTCTATCAGCTTTTATAATCATTTCGGTTTATGGATTTTCAAATATTTTTACTTGAACTTCACCGAAAGGACATAATTTGTTTAAATGGTCATATGCAGAAACTAAATTCATCCTAATTTCGACATTTTATATTGATTTACTTTCACTAAACCAATGTAAAAATGTGTCATGGTGACTTCGAGATGAAGGACAACAATAAAAGCGTTGTTCATTTGTTTGTTTTTACCATGTATCTGTAGAGATATTGTCTCATGTACATTTACTCCATATCCTTTTATTCACCATTTGCTTGAATCTTGATTAGAAGCAAGTCCAACAAAGTTTCTGCTCTGAAACGAAGTTAATGCAAGAAAATAAACTTCCATCTTATAAGGCTTTTAAGTTCATTTAGACTGCTTTGAAGAATTGTTAATAGCTTAAAAAGACGCCAATATGTAAGCAGGAAATATAGACCACAAGTCCAAACAGTAAAAACGCTTGGAATTTAATGCAATTAAGGAAAAACGGCTGTGATATTCATCGCCGTGAAATATATTCATTGTATTGGAAGCAAATAAAATCTTACATCCGCTGATTAATCCTATTTACCATTCAAATGACATGTTTACAGGAAAACTTATATATATGGTTTAGTTTTACACATCGTGTAAATCCCGTAAAATATAGCTTCTTACATACATTGTGGTTATACTTACACATTTAACAACTAATCAAAATATAATTCCTTTTTTCTTCGGCATTAGTCAAACATCGTTCTTCCATTTAAAATCTTAAAAAAAGAAAACATGTCAATATAAGACTTTCTAATTTATACTCAGCTACATTTTTTTTTTATTTTCGTTGCCTTTTAAGCTTTTTTATAGATATGATTGAATATAATATATTTTGGTGTCATAGTTACATTCACAAGCTTTGGAGGAAAAAGTTTTTGCATTTTATAATAGTCTATAAATTTTGCCACTAAACCCGCAAACGAAATTAGATTAACGATTTATTTTCTGTAAACAAGAACGCCATTAAACTAAAGCACTAGCAGTAAATGACACTAGACACCGTGTACAACGTGTACAAGCATAACCGCGAGAGAATAACTTCACAGCATGAGGGAATAGATGTTTTCGCAGGAGGGAGTAGAATTTTCCGGCATTTTTACACAACAGTTAAGTTAACTTCACAAGTTTTTAAAGAACACATTTAGTTATCTATGCCACGGAACCTCTCAGTCATTTTGCTTGTTGGTTGCCTTGTTAGAAATCCAGCAGATGATTTCATATTCTCAAACACCTCTTAGTGTTACAAGAAACAACGGCAGTAGAATACCGAAGGAACAAAGGGGTGACATTCACAAAAATCGAAGTCCAAAGACAGGGCAAAAACGAGAACACAGAAAACAATGACGTTAGACACAAAAACAATGACGCCAGACAGACACAAGCGGTTGGTACGAAAAATTGTTTTAAGACTTGTACAGCGACGATAACCATTAATCAATCATGTTTACGGGTGCACATCGATATATTGCCATCAAAACGAACTATTTAAACCATCGCATCGTATTTCCGGGTTCGAATCCCGGAGAGGGAACTACCAATGTGCAGAACTAACAATGTTGGGCTGATTTTCAGACGTATATATAAATAATTCATCAAGCCCAGTATAATGTCTCACGATATTATCCATTGGACAGGTATAGTATGAAGAGTTGTCACATACTTCAGACAACTATATAAAAATTACAACTTTGTGTGGCGGCATTCCTTGTCGAAAGACATTGAATACTCTCTGCTATACACACAGCTGATCTGCACGAGCACCTATACATCATGTACTGCGTTACAACCCTAGATTAAACCTACGAGGAGGTATCACCCGGTTACCGAAAGCTATATTTTATAGCCTAGGTAGCCGCGTGGTCTAGGGTGCTGGACGTAGTGCAGGCGGTGTTGCCATAGATGTCACAACAGTGATGGTTCGAATCCCGGAGAGGGAACTACCAATGTGCAGAACTAACAATGTTGGGCTGATTTTCAGACGTATATATAAATAATTCAT
>MJUU01029061.1:31871-51191 GCA_002080025.1 Modiolus philippinarum
TATATATATATATATATATATATATGCTTATATATGACATATATATATATATATATATAAACTTCAAAATGAACAAAGTAAATAGCACACAAAATTACAGTGGATATTTCGAGACATGTCCGTCTCTTCTTCAAAACACAATAAAAAAAGTAAAAACAATCAAACAAAACCTATTTACAAAGACTAAACTACGAATAATTATACAAAATATCGAGAGCTACATGTTGGATGCTGTTGTTTACAGATGTAACATGAGAAGGGGAAAAAGAATTTTGTCAGTATCCGTACATCGACTTTATACACAATACACTTAAAAAATAGTGTTTAAAGCAAAATGAGCAAAACATCAGCCATGTCAGGAAAAATGGGTAGGGGCAGGAAATTTAGCCAAAGTATATTTTATTTTTTTCAAATTTTTATATTCAAACTGGATTTTAGCTTTTCTAACCAGAACTTTTCTTTAGCCTGCCTCTGTGTGTCTGTCCACGATCGATTTTGGTCAATTGGTACTACTTGCATATGTTTCCAGCCATGACCGGTGGAATTGAAATGTAATGCAGTGGCCTGTGATCTTTCCTTTTTCCGAATGTGGTCACGGTGCAAGTTAATACAAAGGTTGAGTGAATGTTTCGTTTCACCGACATACTAGTACTGTTGTTGGCAAACAGAGCAAGTGATGAGATAGATGACATTATCTGACTTGCAGGATAAATTGGTAAATACTTTATAGGACTCGCCCGTTGCTGTGCTTTTGAATATTTTAGTTGTTGAGCTATACTTGCACAGAAGGCAACGCCAGTCGCGACATGTTGTAAACTGGTCTGTTTCAGGTGATGGTAATTTGGCTCTTACGAGAATGTCCTTCAGATTTTTGGGACGACGAAATGATACTAGAGGAGGTTCTAGAAAAAGGGCTTTCATTTTGGGTGATGCATGCAGAATTGGCATATATTAACGGGTTATAGCTGACAAATGAGATAACTGTGGATGGAAAGTAGTAACCAGTGGCGTCCGCAAATTATCTTCTTTCTTTGCCGATAATCTAGCAATTCGCTTCGGTCAATCGAAGAGACCTTTTGAACAGTTGTTCTGACATGCTTTTCTTTGTAACCCCTGTTCACAAGATGTTGGGTTAGTTCTCTGCTCCTATGTTTGAATGTTTCTTCTTGCGAACAGATACGACGTATTCGGGTTGAAAGTCCATATGGGATGGCATTTACACAGTGTCTAGGATGGCAGCTACTGGGGAGTAAGTATGCATGCGAATCTGTCGCTTTAGTATGCAAATCAAAATGTATTTGACCATCGACGAGTGTTGAGGTCGTATTAAGGAATACATTTGTAGTTTCAGATATACTGACTATAAATTTTATAGAAGGGTGATAATTATTGATGAATTCTATAAATTCATGCAGGTGTTCTCTGGTATCAGACCATTTCATTTCGATGTCATCGATGAAGCGTAACCATCTGTAAGGTTTATATGGTGCGTCTTGGAGAATACGTTTTTCTAAGTCTCCTATGAATATGTTGGCATATGATTGTGTAATGTTATTGTGTTCTGAAGAAGAGACGGACATGTCTCGAAATATCCACTGTAATTTTGTGTGCTATATACTTTGTTCATTTTGAAGTTTATAATCAGGTAACATTGTATGTATCCGATTGGATCTAGCACAACGGTAGTATTGGTNTTGTTGCTGTATATATATATATATATATATATAACTACCCCTTTACAACGGGGGCGCCAACTACCAGGGTAGAAATAGTGGTGCGTCTAATATCATATTTACAACATAGTTAAAATTATGCACACAATGTCCACAGAATATACATTTGTTAAAATATTATCACAAGAACACAAATGAATACATATCGGCATAAAATGTAACAAAGTTAAAACTTGATAAAAAATTCGAATAAATTAAAATCATCAGTTCATTAAGTTATGTCTAAGATAAAAACATACTTTAAAAAAAATGTTTTCATACAGAGTCATAAAAATATCCGGCATCACTATTAAACAGATAGCAAATGTCCCAGACTAAAAACTGGACTTTGGCAACAGGCAACGGTTCTGAAAAATTAAAACCTAGGCCTTCATCGTGTTCGGTATTAAATAGACAGGAGAAGTTAAGACGAATTTCGTTGTAGACTGGACAGTAAAAAATAGACGTGCTCGAGATCTTCGACAACCCCTACATTGCATAGGTCGCATACATTATTTGGTGACATGTTCATTCTGTGCAAATATTTCTTTAGTGGAATAATTTTGGTTCTTGCAAGAAGATTTAATCTGGACGATTGAAAATCATTATCGTATAAATAAGACTGTCTACCAATTTTGACATAGCATTTTTTGTAGAAATCAAAACTACTTTTAGTTTGCACTTCAAGTATTAATTTATTGCTTGTGTTTGTTCCAAAAATCGAGTTTAGGGAGGCTTGACTTTTCTTTCTAAACAGGAAACATCTAGCGAAACATCATGTAATATTTTAATGTTGAGCGCATCGTAGTCCCAAAATTTATCATTGTACTTAATCATTTCATTGTATACTTGTTTCCATAAACGATGATTTGGTAATTGCAGTAATCGTTTGTAATATGAAATTCTCTGTCTGTTGATAAATACAGACAAAGGCTCCCATCCCTATTCTAACAGTATTGCAGCCTTGGGGATGTTAAGTTTTGAAGGAAGAATTATTTTAGCTGCTTTGTATTGCCAACTATCCAATGTATCTTTACACGTTTGTGACATTGGCATCCAGACTGCACATGCATGGGTTATGGAGGGTCTGATGACAGTTCAACAACGAATCTCCGAATTTTAGTCTATTATAATCACCGTGTTCCTCAAGCACCCGTCTCATATAGTTAAGTTGTTTATCAACCTTCCCTTTGAGAAAATTGCAAATATGGAAGTTAGACTTTAAAGTACGACTAACAAAATATCCTAGATACTTATATTCATTTACCTCTTCAATTAACTCATTTCCAATTTTCCAACTAGAATCATAATCTATTCGCTTCCCTACAACCATAACTTTAGACTTCTTTGAGTTAAACATTTAATTCCAAATTTTAATTCCAAATTCTTGCAAATTCATTCGAAATTTGCAACAGTGTCTGAAGTTCCCTAGCAGATTTTGCAATTTAAACAACATCATCCGCAAAAGGGAGGAAATTTATCAGATTTTGAGATATATTGACTCCAATTTTTGAATCTTTTAACATCTGAACAAGGTCGTTCATTAACACGGAGAAAAGGGTAGGTGGTAAAACACAACCCAATTTATTTTCAAAGGTAATTAAAAATTATTGAATTACATACCAAATACGTGTACATGGTTACACAAGAAGAAGCAAATCAATATTTCAGGGAAGCAATAGACAATCGCTTATATCATGGTTTTCACAGTTACAATGTATATATATTCACTTTAATAGTTCATCATTTAACAGCCATGATTACACACAATTATCCCAAACTAAACATGTTGCTCAGTGCCATGGTGTTTTGGCCCTTCCTATTGGTCAGTAAGTCATAAACTTGTCACCACAACTTCTCGTCCTCATCTGTTGCTCTAAGTTTTCCTTGGAATAAATAATCGAAATTTAGAGCAATATAATAACTGAAGGATCATTGTCATGCGCTAAATGTACCAATTTTGACAGTAGATCTTTACAAGACCAACGCAATGCTAGTTTATATAACATCAAAGATCAAAGACAACAATATAAAAAAATCTGCATGACATATTTGTACAAAGTTTTATTTTATCAAAATTTAAATGCAGAATACACAACACAAATGAATAAATCGTACGTAACAAACTCCGAGGTCAGTAATTGAAGACATCGGAAATAACCGGTGATGTTTCTATCAGGATTATCCTCAGGACTTGATGTATGACAAATCGATAACTTTGTATACGTTACGAGTCGGATATTGTTATATCATTTGAAAAAATGTTGTATTCTATATTGACAATTAAGATTCTATACAGATAAAAACCTTAGTGCAATTTTATCACATCATCAGGAAATGCATCAAAGTGGAGGAGAAAAAACTGGGTCACATTGATTGTTTTATTGTTTTACTAATTCATGAGTGCAGGAATGCCACAACAAAAAACGAAACTAAAAAATGTACTAAGGTTGCCCATGACTTAGTCGGAACAATATAATGATTTTGGTCCGTTTCTTTGAGACGACTAATTATTTTTACTAAATTCTTAGTCTCCAATACAAACTTCAAAATCCGAAATCCAAATCCTGGTCCAACTGAAAATAAATTTAATAGCCTATATTGAAGATATTGTTTCTGACTATTCAATTCTTATACAACTGCCACCTTGACAAAGACGTGTCTTACAATGACATCAGCATCGACCGGTTCACCTGATCTCACCCATGGTTTTAATTGGGTCAGTGTTGTTCATCTGTACGTGTGTCTTTATTCTTCTTGTTTGTCCCGTACCCAGCTGCATTTTGTCCTTGTTTCTTATTGCTTCCGATGTTGCCATTGTCCATGGATTGTTCGTTCTTTTGACTGACTGTTTGGTTTTCACTTACTTTGCATTTAAGGAGGTTCGCTCCTCATATTTCGGGATTTCTGTAAATTTTCGGAATCCTCGTGTTTTATCCATTTAAAAGAATTATAATTTTTTGCCCATTGACCCCCTTATTTTTTCCCATATTTTCATTTTATAGATCTTTGTGAGCATTCTGTAAAAATTTCATTGAATTCTATTTATTCTGTCACATTCATTCATGGTCAGACAGTGCTAATGTTAATCCTATGAAAAATCAGAGGAGTTCGGTTTCCCGCCAAATTTTCAATCACTTTAATCTCAAAAACAAGACCATTAACCTATCAATTTTTTCACTTAAATTACTTCGTTTTTAATTTTCTAACAAAAAAAAGCATGTTTATTAGAAATCCTATTTATTTTCAAATGGAGTAGCGAACCCCCTTAAGAACATATTTTGAGAAAGCATGGTTAGGACGTTACTGTTTGTATATCTCACTAAATACATGGATTCACTTTATGTCTATGGGAGTCTAGGATGATGCTTATTTCGCTGAACTTGATTACTCTTTATTTAGGGGCCAACTCCGACCTGCCGTTGGGTGTGGGGTTTCCTCACCGTTCATTGAAGCTCTTATGGTGGCTTTGAGTTGTTATTGCTCCCCTTTGGGTCGTTGTCTTTCTGACACATTCCCCGTTTCCCTTCTTTTTCCTATGGATGTCAAACAGGGGCCTTTTTTTAAAATTGACGATATCAAAATCAATATTTCTGTTATTAGAGACCTAAACATTGTTTTTTTAAACCGGGACAGAAATATTATCAACATATGACCCTACTAATGTTATTGCCTCAACTACCCGATTGAACACATTACTTTGCCCTATCCCTGTATTAAGTTTAGACATCGTTATTGATGCTGGGGTTATTGATATAGTAGCGCCAGTAACCACAATGCTACAAGTATAAACATAAGAATACGCCATCCCTTTTAAAAGTCGATTACGCAGAAGGTTTAGAGTTATACACAAGCCGATTTATTAAAATAAATAGAGATATTACTAATTTTAAGTAAAGTACAAATAAATCAAATTTAACAATTTTTTCGTATATTATTCAATAAATCACGAGTTATATACTCTGAGGTGGTGTCGAAATGGTAATATGCAAAAACTAAATTCACAGTTTATTTTTATTTTTATATCGCGTAATAGTAGGACATTAAAGACAGAAGGTAACCAAAGATTACAATGATTACAGTTTGGCATTTAGTCCACGTAATCCTAAACTGAACTGAATATGGTAAATTTCCAAAAAACCAATACTAAAAAAAAAGGTAATTAGGTGAATCATCATATGAAAACGTTCTTAGTAATATTGTCTTTAACATTTTTACTGGTTTTTTAAGCCTTAGATGTAACATTCCAGTTTTTGATTGTGGTTGGGAAGAGAGAAGATGAAACCCGGATAAAGAGCTATCCTTAATTTTAATTTTCAGTATTGTGACTAATCAAAGGATATATACATGTAAGTTAACTATAAATGCATGGGACGTTTGCCGTTTTTGATTATTAAAGCATTGTTAGACTATTTATATGTCTCCGATCTACAGACTTTCATGTTTAGTTATCTTGAAAGCACCAGTATTTTATATTAAAGCTCGTCGTACCTTTTCTAAAAGATCAGATTAATTAATTTTTGCATTTGTCATCACAAGAATAAGAAAGGGCTAATCATAGATTTTTTTATAACGTTTTAAAGCAAAACGCAATAAAAATCACTTCATACGAGTTCCAAGTCATTAATATGGCAAGCACAAACTACAAAAAATAGAAAACTCAATTTAAGTTACTAAAACGTAGTTTTTCTCTACCACAATTCAATTTAAGTTACCAAATTACTTAAAATGAGTTTAGGTAGTTTTTCTTGTGCATGCGCTGTTAACGCAAGTTAAAAAAAATCGAAATGTATAACAGAACTTAATGCTAATTATTTAGTACTAAATTTAAATTAATACTACTTAATAAGTGTTTCTTATTGAATTGAATTTAAGTGGAGAAGAACTACGTTTTAGTTTTTAAAATTCAGTTTTTCTCTATTTGTATGGTATGCGCACGCATTTTCACTAAATTAGAGTTTATAACTGAAGTTCCGTTTGAAACATTCGTTATGATTCGCTAACAGGTTCGTTTTACATTTAGCAATGAAAAACAATTTTATATCTTTTGTATTTTTTATTTCCATCAGAATTTAGTTCTGTAAAATATCAAACAATCTTTAAGATTTTCAAATTTTTTCTTACCATTACTTTTCAAAAGTTCTTGCAAAAAAACTTTTGAATTAAAAAGTGACATTTTTTTTGTGGTTCGCGCACCATATTAATGTATGGCAAGCGCGAACCACAAAAAATACAAAAACTCAATTCAAATTATTAAAACTTACTTTTTCTCTTCTAAAATTCAATTCAAATCGGATGACAGGACACATCTACAACGGCTGAAAATTACAGTTGCGTATCGCAATCTGCCAGGGAACACACATAAAACAAAGGACAAACATAAACAACGATAGGAACTCGGGACAGCTGGACTTGGTACCTTCACTAGCAAAAGCCATACGAATAAAACCCAATACAGGTAGACTACTAACTCCATGACCACAGTCTTGAAAGGAGAGAAAAGTTAATTTTGACAGATGGGTCAAGGCGTGTTCGCCGCTAAACTGTCGGCTAGCTCAAGGAGCCAATTCTGCTGGTAAAACGCTGTCGCACTACGGAAGAAAAATCAAACTCAAAACTTACCGAAGGGTTTGATAAAAAATCATATATTTCAGTAGACATCGGCAGTATCAGTGAAAGGCCAGTATGTGTGTAACATTTTTAGGTCATTAGATCGCAGAGCTAATGTTACGGGTGCAAGAAGAGAATCTTTTCGATATCCACTATTACGTAAAGAATGTAGGTTACGTACCAGCTCTTCTGGATCCTTAATCAGTTTCTTGATTCTGTCATATGTAATATGGATTTTTCTTATTGGTCTCTCTCCCTGTAATTGATTCGGACTGTTGTCATTTTTATATTTTTGCATTTTTAACAACATTTCCGTAAAAACGAGGATAGTAATAAGCTGTTGGCAAGTAACGCCATATTTAAATATTAAATGTTCATATCTATAATAAGACTTCTTAAAAGTATTCAACAACTTATGAAAACTGTAACCCTGTTGTAAAAGTTTGGCTGTGATTGTAAGGTTACGTTCATTAAAATTGTCAAGAGTAGAACAAACGCGTGCATATCGAACTAGTTGAGAAATATGCACCCCGTAAAGAATGTCACCATCAAGGAAAGGGAAATTGGTAATAGTGAAATCAAAATCATCCCTTTTATTATATAATTTAGTTTTTATTTTACCAGAGTCAACAATGATAATTATAGGGGGGAAAACGGTATTTTGGTTTATTGTTAGCTTTATTTAATTTCAGATCTTCTTGGTAAATAATGTCTACATAATCAAAAAACTGGGGATTGTCAATAGTTATGATATCGTCAATATACCTGCTGTTATCATTGAAAATAAAAAGTTTATCACTGTTTTGTATGGATCCGTTTTGAAGTTTTTTTATGAAGTCTAGTTCGTTACAGAACAGAAAAGATCTGCAATGAGAGGTGTAGAATTTTCACCCATGGGAATACCAATGACCTGTTGATAAATAGTGTTGCCAAAACGAACAAAAATGTTGTCTAGCGAAAAGATTGATTGCATTAATCATCTCCAGTAACAATGATCATTGTAGGTAATATAAGATAAGAATCCTTTTTTTTTTTTTTTATGTGAAAATAAATGAACTGCAAACCAGAAAATTTAAAAGACCATTTAATGAGTTGTCCCAATTTGAATTAAATGAAATCATGTGGAAGAGTTGTATTAAGTGTGGAAAAAACCATAACTGTCAATGGAGGATACTGGTCTTTAAAAAGATTGTACATAGAGTTTATCTAAAACTTCAATAGAATTTTTTCACTTCAAAAGTAATTTACATCAGAGTTTTTATAGTTTTTTTACAATATTTCATAACAAACTCCTTTATACAAGTAAGCGAACTAGTTAAATGGATGGATAAAGTAAGTGAGAACCGAACAAAAATGAGAACCGAAGTGATAGAACACTTACTAGATGCCAAAATAAAACGATGCTTAAAAAGATTTTTGTGAAGCTTAGGAACTCAGTAATATAGTAGGCAAGGTGTTATCTTTAGGTGGAACTTTAAGCATTTCTGTATACTTATAATGTTGTTTGGTTAACGTTTTTCGTCCCAATTGCTACGTCTGAAAGTGTTTGACTTGTCCAATTTTGTTGGACGTCGTTTTAGTATTTATTTCACACGATAGCAATGTTGTTGGAAGCCTTGTCAACAGTTTTTAAGATCCTTCAATTTGACTTGATCCTGTTAACAGACAATTTAGGAGGTGTAAATATAAATATCTTTTAAAAACATATTCTGTTGGTGACCTTTTTAATAATTCTATCTTGAAATAAATTTAGAGCGTGTTCGTCGAATTAACGCTACTTAAATGTATTAAGCAATAAATTAGAGATTTTGTTGTTGATGTGAGAAAAACGAATTAAGTAGAGAAAATGACAATTCAACTATCATTTAGTGCGCCCGAACAACATAAAAAATGGGTCAAAGACTCGAATGGCCGGGTAGCGTTTTGGTGTTTCTAGCTATAAAGTGTTGTTTTATAGGTTCCCTAATGGCTCTGTGTATAGAATATGTTGAAAATATTGATAAAAATGACTAAGTTAAAAGGCCAGGAAAAATTGGAAAAATATTGGAAATAATTCTATAAAGTCAGGTGCACATTTTCAAAATATATAAAAACAATCTGTGAAGTTTCAAAGGTCAGACATGAAAACTGTAGGAGGAGTTGATTTCACAACATAGGTACCCTTTGTTGAAAATGTGGATAAAAAATGACTAAGTTCCAAAGTCCATAGAAATAAGGAAAAAATTTCAAAATGATTCCAAAAAGGAAGGTGCACATCTACAATATATATAGAAACAGTTTGTGAAGTTTCAAAAATGTAGGTTGAAAACTGTAGGAGGAGTTGATTTCACAAAATAGGTACCCTTTGTTGAAAATGTGGATAAAAAATGACTATGTTCAAAAGTCCGTAAAAATAGGAAAAAAATTTTCAAAATGATTCCATAAAGAGAGGTGCACATCTACAATATATATAAAAACAGTCTGTGAAGTTTCAAAAATGTAGGATGAAAACTGTAGGAGGAGTTGATTTCACAAAATCAGTATCCCATTTTCCCCGCCCGACATTCACCATACTATAACTCGGATTTGCACTCCGTGCAACCCGGCCAATGAGTTTACAGTTGGGTGCAGCCATAACCTCTCAAAAAGTTAACTTAGAACTGTTCTAATGACTGCTCAAAGTTAACTTAGAACAAAAGTGTTCTAAAAGCAGTCATTGTCAAGAACTGTTCCAAAAGCAGTCATAGAGTAGAACTGTTCTAAAAACAGTCATGGTCTTCCGTATGACTGCTTTAAGAACTGCGCATATGCAGAAGGTAAATTCACGAACTTATTTATTTGGTTATTTGTTACCACTGGGTCGATGCCACTGCTGGTGGACTGTTAGTCCCTGAGGGTATTCACCAACCCAGTAGTCAGTACTTCGGTGCTGACCAGAAAGCCGATTATTATTGAAACCTTACAATATCTAAAATTTTATTGAAAACTAAGGAGTATCTCCCTCATGCAAAGCTCTGTCCCTAGCTGAATTTGGCTTTACATTTAGATCACTTTGGGTATTTGTTCTCTATCAGTTTTTAAACATATCTGAGCTTATGGTCTTCCAAACGTTTAGATTTTATCTGCACTGTTGAGACATAAGTTGTCGAAATGCGCATATGCAGAAGGTAAATTCACAGTAACTTCGGTATTTGGTTATAAGACATAAACGAAAGAACATCCAAAGTCCTGTTTGAGACAATCGTTCTGATTGGTTGACAGGTGTTTGTCACCGTGTTAACCGTGTAGCGAAAATTCATTTTATATACAGTTTAAGCAGTTGATGTTCAACGTGCATTAAAGTACAAAATACATTATTTTCTTTATTTTTGTTTGTTTATATTCAAAGCAAGTAGTAAACGTTGAGATTTACAATTTACAATAAGTGATATCTGAAAAGTAGTCTGCAATTGAATGTCAAACTTGAAATGTCAATTTAAAAAAAAACACTAGTTTCCAAAGATTTTTATAGTTTGCAAATTACATGAATTTTGGGGACAAAATGAAAAAAGTAGGATATAATTAACAAAATACCGAAGTTACTGTGAATTTATTTTCTGCATATGCGCATTTCGCCTTGTCTCTGGACTTTGATTTGTGTAATCTTGTGCTTTGTTCCTTCGGTATTCTACTGCCGTTGTTTTCGACAACTGGCGTCTCTTCAGTGCAGATAAGATCTAAACGTTTGGAAGACCATAAATTCAAAGATGTTTAAAAACTGATATAGAACAAATAACCAATATGATCTAAATGTCAAGCCAAAATCAGCTAAGGACAGAGCTTTTCATGTCGGAGATACTCTTTAGTTTTCAACATAGTTAACGAAAAATAAGATATTGCAAACTTCCATATAGAATCGGCCTTCGGGTCTTCACCGAAGTACTGACTACTGGGCTGTTGAATACCCTCGGGGACTAATAGTCCACCACCAGAGGCATCGGTCCAGTGGTAACAATAAAATACCGATGTTACTGTGAATTTATGAATTTAGGATATAAGTATAGTCTAGATTTTTTTTCATGGCGTCCCCTGAATGGTAAAGTCGTAAAACTGCAAACATATTTGATGTCATAATTGAATTTTAACCGAGAACATTTAATGCACACATGGTTAACATGGTAGACATCACGGGTTTCGTAGACCCATAAGGGACATCTATTTTCTATATGACAACATATCTTTCCCTTTCAAAGCTTAAGTTTTTGTATCCTCTATCGGATTCGGCTTTGCTACCTGATTTGACATGCTCAACATAGTGGTTGTCTAATACGAAGCATGAGATGCTTACTCTTCCGGTGCACCTGATTTCATCCATGGTTTTAATTTGGGTCCGTGTTAAGTATTTGTGTGTGTGATTATTTTCCCTTTTGTGCTGTACTTGTGTGAAGTTTCTGATGTTGCCAGTGTATCTGAATTATTCTCTTTTAGACTGACGGTTCGGTTCTCACTTACCATATCTAAAGTAAATGAGAACCGAACCGTCGGTCAAAAAACGAACAATCCAGGGACAACAGAGACATACTGAAAGTATGAGTATTTGAGTGATAGGTTGTATTGTATTTTGTATTATATTGTATTATATTGTATTGTATTGTATTATATTGTCTTGTCTTTCTGTGTCGAGGAGAGCAACTTTGTAGCCTTCGGGCTGTTTGTAATCCTCTTTAAATAAATAAATCATTAAATTTATATCCCAGCTCTTTTGTTCTAACAGTGGTGATCTGAGTCGGATCACCCCAGCAATCTCACCACAGCTAGAACAAAGATATTTTTCCTTTTTTATTCATTTATTTTTTTTTGTCAAGGCCAGACTTTGAGAACTTTTTAGTTTTATGGACTTTGTAAAATTTTATGCTGGAAAAACAATGGCTATCAGTAATAGTGAAATTAAGATCATCCCTTTTATAGAAATGTTTCGATAATGATAATTATCCAATATTTAGAACCCCCTTATGCTTTATTCGTATTCATGCCGATAATGATAGTGTTGTCAACATAATCTAAATACCGGGGATTGTCAACAGTAAGAATATCAAAGTTTTCGAGACTAATAGGAAAGATCAAATGTGATTTTTTTTTCAAATCTCGTGTTATTTAGAGAATGCACCGAAAGCTGAATTTGAATAATAGGGATAGTTTTATGGGGTATAAGCTCTTGTAAAAACTTTGCTTCTTCGAAGAATGGACAATGGACAATCTCAGCTTACAGTGGTGCATTATTTGTTTCATCGGATTCCCTTTCATCTGTTGGAAAACGCGACCTCAAATTCAAATAAAATGTTATCAGTCAATATTCAGACATTTTTATCTCGTCATTTTAAGTCCTTTCTTGTTTGAATTATTGTGGTTCAAGATATTCAGAATCTTAATTGTATCATCAATGTCAATGAACAAAAAATGTTGTAAAAATATTTAACTTACTCTGGGGTATCATCATAGCTCAGTTTTGAAGAACTAATAAACACTTTAAGAAGAACAACAAAGAAGAAGAACAGCAATTTTTTTTTCTATTGCACTGTTCTTAGACTTTTTCTCATGTGTATTTACTCATTATCCTTTCATTATCAGAGAAGAATCATCGCTTCTGTTATAGCAAATGAAACTTAATTGAGATAAAGTGAAGAATATGAATACAATTCTGGTACTAATAAGTGTACCAGAATTGTTGAAACAATTCTGGAATTACAAGAATTGTGTTTTACAATTCTGGGGTTTCCAGAATTGTTGAACTGAACAATTCTAGTAAACCAGAATTGTTTGTAATTGTGTACAATTCTGGCAAAGAAATTTATTATAGAATTGTTCATTTCGAAAGACAATTCTGGTAATTCCAGAAATGCAGATTATACAATTCTGGTTTTACCAGAATTGTAATAGTTTACAATTCCGGAAAACCAGAATTGTAATTTGAACAACTCTAGTACATCCAGAATTGTATAATGAACAATTCTGGTACATCTAGAATTGTATAATGAACAATTCTGTTACACCCAGAATTGCAAATTAAACCTGTTCAACCAGAATTGTACATTGAACAATTCAGTTACAGTCTCACTGAGACCTATAGTTGGGATGCTAAAAATTCTTCATTTATGGCAATGGCATTTGATTTAGATGTGGCTTGATTAACCTCACATGTACCTTATTTAATACATATTGACTTAAATAAGGCACTTAATTGTGACGCATCGTTTCAAATCAAATGCCACCAAAGTAAATAAATAAATAAATAATGAAATCCTCAATAGTTTAAACAGCCAGACAATATTTCCAATATGACACAATGCATGAAGAAAATTGTCCAGAATTGCGCAATTCTGGTATACCAGAATTGTCCAGAATCTTCTAGAATTGCATAATTCTGGAATACCAAAATTGTCCAGAATCTTCCAGAATTGCACAATTCTAGAAAATTCTGGAAGAGAAAGGATTCTATCCTGATACTGGATACAATTCTGGTATGCCAGAATCTTCCAGAATCTGCAATTCTGGAAAATTCTGGTAACAATTCTGGTACGCTTATTTGTACCAAAATTGTACAATTCTGGTAGTACCAGAATTGTGTTCATATTCTTCACTTTGTGTTTTTCTATAGCTGAGAGTGCTTCCAACAATCTATGGCTAAAATGTGAACTACTAATGCCACCATTGATGCACTAGATAATTGGATATGGTAGAGGGCCAATTGTTATAACATAATGGTGCGTGACGATTACCAACCAGAGTACAACAAAGCTTTTGCATTATTGCTGTGATGCTCATTATGCAAGTTTTACCAAAGGTTCCCAATTAGAGAATAAAGGTTATCAGTCTTATACTGTCCTTGTCCCGATGGGGTAGAATTTTTTTAAGTAAATTAAAGCGTGAAAGAATATTCATAGCTGTTTATTTATGCCATAGTTTATGTTATTTTATTTATCTATATAAATAGTTTCTTATAATTTACAAACCAGCTTCATGACTCAATTGTAAACGGAAACCAAGATATAATGACAACTAGTATATGTATTATGTATATGTATTAGTCTCATCTACACAATGAAAAATTATTCAAATTTAAGATAGAAACTGCAAAAATATATTAGATATACAGAGGAACATTTCCAGAAATTTAGTTTCTGTAGTATTGTAGAAACCTATCTATTAACCTATAGGCTTCTTTGTAAAAAAAAACAAGGTGTTTTCTGTTCGAAACGGTAGGCGATTGTTTAATGAAACAATTTGGCACTCTTAAAATAACAACAATGCATTTAAAACAAAAGAAAAAAAATATGATGATTAATTAATCTTGTCTTTTTTTTAGTTTTCGAGGAGATGTATACGAGAATGATGTATTATGACTTGTAAAGGCTTAACTAAACTGTCATCTGTTTTACAAGATCAGCCAATTATTTATACTGATAACAATGTATCAGCCTTCCTGTCAAGAGTATATTTCTGAGGGAAATTCTTGCAGATTGCAATTTTTATTGTTGACAAGAATTAAGATTAACATATATCTGAGAAATGAATATCAACGATGTAACAATGTTAAATAGTACAAATCCTAATCATCTGGTTTGTTTTACTTTCAAAATTTGTTTAATATTTCAAGATTTTATGGATTTTGTTGTCAAATTCCTATTACTCTAATCTGTACAACCTACCACAGCGAAAGTGAATACAAGTCTAATATACATTTTACGTCAGTTTAATATTCAGGCTCCGCCTTCATATTAAACTGACGTAAAATGTATATTATATACATTTTTGAGTATATTTAGCCAAGGGATATGTGAAATTTACAGCTATTTTATTGTACAATAACACTAAGTAGTGTGTGTATTAACCTATAGGCTTCTTGGTAAAAAAACAATGCATTTAAAACAAAAGAAAATAAATATGATGATTAATTAATCTTGTCTTTTTTTTTTAGTTTTCGATATATATGTATACGAGAGTGATGTATAGAAATTGCTGTGGCGATTCCTGCTATCCTGTTATCCAGAACAAGACAGCCGACGAAACTCCACTTCAATGTTAAATCACTACAAATAATGAGGTTGGAAATGAAAGCAATCAGCATGCATTTGTTTGACAAACAAAAGTTGTTTTTTTTGTTTTTTTGTTTTTTTGTTTTTTTGTTTTTTTTTGTTCAGCGGAGACCAAATCTTAACATTTGAAAGACAGAAAACCGACAAATGTTTTAAAACAAGTAACAAATAGACTTGAACGCAAATCCAAAATCAGCTTATATGTAGATGTTTCCTGTTATCCCCTTTATTACATATATGAAAGATTTTTGCATAAGATATATACTTGTAAAAGTTTACAAATATGTAAATTTTATTTGCACTGAAGAGACATAAGTTGTCGAAATGCGCAAATAAATTCCCAGTAACTTCGGTATTTAGTCATTTGTAAAATACGCTTGAACAATTTTTTATCAAACATTTACATATTGCAGGTTTCAAGCGGTGTACAAGTCCAGCCCAAACGCACCGGAGTACTGAGAAAGTGAATACCCTCAAAAACAAACATTCCACTTGCAGATGAATGGAAGGAGTGGTGGTAGATAATTAAATATTAAGTTACTGTAAATGTTGTTATAATTTTACTTAGCAGTCAAAGGAATGGTCATTTGACATTTCAATTAATGGTCTTCTTCCTTTCATGACCATTCCTCTAGGTATTCATCACATTCGTACCAAACTGTATTCCTTGCCACTTTCAAAACTTCATTCCTTCTACAAAACATGCTTAGCATCATCCGTAACTGATAGCCATTCTCTAGAATACAAATTAACAGCAATTGCTTTGGATATATCTAACCACCGACTGTTCAAGCCTGTCACCGCATCCGCCAACAAACCTGATAACAGAACATTTATTGTACTGGGCCGGACTCAGCGAGTATAACCTAGTTCGGTGGCCCAATTCAAAATATAACCCAAGTGTGGATGTACTATTTTAATTAGCCGGTGAACAAATTGGTAAAAACCTGAAAAATGCAATAATTAACAATCAAAAGTTATGTGTCCAAAATAATGAGAATTTATAGTCATCTTAGGCTACCGTAATTATAAGTAGAATATCAACATATTTAAATACACAATAATTTGCATAAATAAACACAAATATGACGTGTGTCTGTGTATAATATTATACATGGAGTTCCGGTATAGTCACGGAAGAATATAGTTGAATTGCTGTAACACACGGAATATGTGTTCCATAATTATATCTGGATGTATTTAAATGTCACTAATTGCTTGCCGTACATGCTATATTTATACGAATTATGCAACTGAATATCGGTTGTTTATCTTCCTCTTGTAGACGGAAATAATACATAAAAACTTTAAATACTTTGTTGAAAGTTGTAAATATAATTATAATCAACAGTTGTACGTTTCTGTGTGAGCCCTTACAGACCAATATTTTTGTAGCAAATACTGTGCGAATTAACAGTGAATATGTCGCGAATACCTCTAATCGCAGGAAGACTTCGCAGCATATTCGCAACAGTCAGCGAATATCCCGCGAACTTCGACAATTTATTCACTGCTTTTAATAAAAGCAGCGAATACTTCGCAGAATATTTGCTGAAAAACTTAGAAATTTCTAATAAATTGCAGGATATTCGCTGTAAAACTTATAAATTTCTAATGAATTGCAGGATATTCGCTGTAAACCTTAGAAATTTCTAATGAATTGCGGCATATTCGTTGTAAAACTTAGAAATTTCAAATGAATTGCAGAATATTCGCTGTAAAACTTCCCAACTCAAGGGACTGAAACAAACAAATTTGGTCAACTCTGCCACAATAATATTAGAAATATGAAAGCTGTCAAACATTTTAACTGTAAAATTCAGCTTCTTGATGGAAACATTTTAAGGGTTGTTGAATATCACATCTGGAAGAAATTATCTCTTACATATTATCTCAGAAACCCCCTCTGCATCGGTCATTAATGAATTAGGAACGGACCATTGGATTTTTAGGGGGGGGCTGGTATTTTTTTAACAAAAAAAAATTTCTGACCCTGATTTCTGCCCCCAAAAATTATCTGGCCAGCATCTGGGTTGAATAAAATAATCTGGCCCTGACCCTGTCCATTAGAAAAAAAAAAACACCAGATTAAACAAACAAATCCTGGCTCAGATAAAAATCCCAGGCCCCCTGTAAAATCAAATGGTCAGTGTCTTATCAAGAATGAATCCCTGGTGAGTGAGTGTTCATCATTAACTGTGTCAGTAACACAAGCTTGTTCAAGTGAAGTTGTTTGCATGCCAAATTTAAGTAAACAGTTAGCACACTGTTGTTTGATAGTGCTCCTCAAAGTAGTGGAGGGATATAAAGAAGAAAGAAAGTATGCATTGATGAATTAAAGCATTGATGACAAGTGAATATTATGTATCATCAGTGATACAATTCTATGATCCATGACCACCCTGACCCTGTCAGTCTACGTTGTTGAACTCGTTGTTTATTTTTTGGTACACAGGAAGATAAACATTGCTTGTAAAATCCAGAACAACACCGGACCGTAAAAACGGTCTGCTTTAGAGCATTGAAGCTACTATCTAGATAAAATATTTTAGAATTATAATTCTAATAGTATTGGAAGCCAGTCTGAATACAAGGCTAGTAAACAAAATATTTAAATCGTGTAAATAACGCTGTAAAGTTGTTTTGTCTTGTACCGGATATAATACGTAGTTTCGTCGTAGTTGTTTTCCCTATTAATTTCCCAGTAGAAAATCGTCATTTCCGCCTGTTGAAAAGAACGCCTGCATTTCTGATTTCACCAATTCAAGCTCGAAGAAAAGCAGATTTAGATAAGTATAATTATTTTTCAAGGTGTATAATTCGCAGGACAGTCATCCAAATAAATCTGAACCAACCAAGGAAGAAAATACAAATCACGGCGTTATGATAACATTTAATTTGTATTTATACGAGGTCTTTGTTCTACAGTGTTTGCGAATGATGAAAAAGTCGACATTTTCAAAATATTGTCACGTGAACGTGGTTTTACCAGAGAAGCCATTCTCGAGTTTGCTTTTCGACTGTGAATAAGCTTTGGTTTTAATGCCAAAGTCATGAAAGTTACCAATGATACCCAGGGACATGAGGGATGAACGTATCCCAGGGCCCAGTGTCTCTAGGCCCTAAAATTCTGCCTGGCCATTGGCTAAACATTTTGAATCAGTAGCCCAGCTGGCTACCAAAATTTCTGACATTTATTGTTAGACACACAGTCACTGGACTAGAATAATATACCCCTTGGCTATTACTTTCATCTACCAGGGTCCCAGCTGCCCATATAGACTCGGTACCTCAAATAAAAATGAGGAAGGTGTTACCTAAGGAACAAAGCCAAAAAATACAAGGGTCACACTTAAATACGCCTATAAGAACACTCATAGATAAAAGCCGTATGTAAGCTACTAAGGGACCGACCATTTGACCTGAACATGCTGAAAGGGGGGGTTATGGTTTTTTTATCTCGACTGAAAATTTTTTTCGCGCTTTGTGCGAAACAATTTATTTTTTTCATGTGTATCAACAAAATATTTTTTTTCAAAATTAACATAATTTTTTGGGGTAGAAAGCCTCTTCAGAATTTTTTTTTTCATCATTTTAGCAGTCAAAATATTTTTTCACAAAATCAGCTCCAGATTATTTTTTTAGAAAAAACCATAGCCCCCCCCCTTTCAAGTTAAATGGTCAGCCCGTAATGCAAGGAGAAGAAATGCCAGTCGCCTGCCACTGTTGTATTTAGGCATTTTGTTGTATTTGATATACATGAGACAATGTTTTATATATCGTGGTACAATTATACTTCCTAGTGGATATTTGTCATAAATAATTAAATATAGCAAACAAATATATCAGACATGATGATATGTAATGTATTTAAATAACGGCAAACACTGGTCAGAAAGTTGAGTGCCAAAATATAATATATTAGACAGTTAGACAGTTTTCAAATA
>MJUU01029062.1:0-14907 GCA_002080025.1 Modiolus philippinarum
GCCGCCATTCGAAATTTTGTTCTCGCTATATCTCGGAAACGATAAAAAAATTTATTAAAACATTTTATTGCAAAAATGTTCCTCTCATTGAGATCTACATTTGATTCAATTGAACGAAAACTCTGCGACAAACCGTTTTTGAGTTATTGCCCTTGACGCGTTTCGGTAAATCGGTTTTTTGCGAATAACTTTTAAACGCTAACAGATAATATAGTAAACATATATGTTTAAAGTGATCAGCATGAAAAGACCTTCAATTTGAGTACCAGGTTGAAGGTCATCGGTGACCTTTGACCTTGACCTTTGACCTTGTTAGCATATAAACTCAATAACCGTAATAGATAGCTGAAAAATTATATCAGCAAAAATGTTCATCAGGTCAAGGGCTACATTTGTCTCATTTAGACCGAAGCTCTCCGATGACTCCCTGAAGAGTTATTGCCCTTGACGCGTTTCAGAAATGGGTTTTTTGCGTATAACTTTTAAACCTTTACAGATAATATGGTCATGTAACATATCAAATTAATCAGTAAGAAGAGACCTTCAATTTGATCCCAAGGTCAAAGGTCATCAAGGTCATCGGTCAAGGTCATAGCCAATTTTTACGTTTTTTTTATCGTAAAATCTTTAAAACGATTAGAAATGGCTACTCTAATATATTGGAGACAATGTGCATCTCATCAAGATGATTTTAAACATGTGACATGAGAAAACATAACATTAAACACAACATTGACTGGGAAAGACCTTGCAATTGTTCTCTGAACAATTGTCCTTTTAATATTCTCTTTGTCTTTCTATACATCCTTTCTTTACTTTCTCTTTACTTTGTTTTAGTTTAAACTTATTTTATTTGTATAATATACCAGAGACAAATAATTATATGTCTCTGAATATACAAAAGGATTGGACACGAGTTAAACAAACTTATGAAGTCCTCTCCTTTTATACAATTTTTACAATAATAATGCATGCTTATTATACAATATTATGTTATATTATTAATTTTATATCGTTTGAGGAATTTGATTAGTGGAGAACTGATCACATGACCCACTGTATTTTTAGAGATTGACTGGAAATCAGTATATCAAAAAGTTATATAGCATGTTACTAAAAATAGCAATGCATATGGCAAGTTTCTATGAATGTTGCTTAATTCAATTTGATGTATTTTTAAAGAAGCAAGTACATGCATATAGTATACACAATGTAATTATAGTATAGTGTTTTAACTTTTAAATATTAATTTTTGAAATTATGGTGGCATAGTTCTGCCCCCTACTTGTCAGATAATTAAGTAGACTTGTCAGGTATTTATGTCAATATGTCAGATATTTATGTTGACTTGTCAGATAATTATGTTCACTTGTCAGATAAAAAATCATTTTATTATATGGTCCAACGCCAAGGTCTGCCATTCAAAAGTCAACATAAATATCTAAGAAGACTACATAATCATCTGACAAGTCGACATAAATATCTGACAAGTCGACATAAGTATCTGACAAGTCCGCATAATTATCTAACACGTCCACATAATTATCTGACAAGTCGACATAAATATCTCACAAGTCCACATGTCGACTTGCTAGATAATTATGTCGACTTGTCAGATAATTTTGTGGACTTGTCAGATATTTATGTCGACTTGTCAGATATTTATGTTGACTTTTGGATGGCAGACATTGGCATTAGATGGTTAATAGACCACATAATAATTTTTTTTTTATCTGACAAGTGAACATAATTATCTGACAAGTCAACATAAATATCTGACATGTTGACATAAATATCTGACAAGTCTACTTATTTATCTGACAAGTAGGTGGCAGAACTATGCCACCATATGAAATATTTCCATTGTTTCTTGCATTTAATTATTTAGATAAAGATAAAAATGACCTTTTCAGTGTTTCTGTAAATTAATAATATACCAATTGTAGTCTGTGAATGAGGTCGATAAGATGTTATATCGACCTGGAAAAGCATATTGACCTCGGATTTCATCCTCGGTCGATATGCTTTTCCGAGGTCGATATAACAACATATCGACCTCATACACAGACTATAATTATATAATACATAATATCTTATCACTATCAATCAATAGGAATAGTGAAGAAATGAAAGATTCTAATAAGAGAAAAAACAAGATTTTAAATGAAAAGAAAGAGAACAGTAATTTTTCATGTCTGTGCATGGGTCAATGTATACATTACGTATTACAAAGGCTTGTTATACTGCAAGGAATCTTTTGGTACTTTTTATGTAATCAAATACATTTTTGAAGACACATTCGTTTTGTTCATTTGTTAATACTTCGTTTCCTGGCGTTACAAGCTTTAGATCAATATCTAGCATTCAGCGGGTAGCCAATTCAAACTATTGAAAAGAATGTTACGTTGTTCGTCATATTTTGGACAACAAAAGAAAAAAATGATATGAGTCTTCCTGCCTGTATCCACAGCTACATGAGGGGTCGGGTATTAAATTGACCCTAAAAAGATCATAATTTAAAAAACTAGCTGAGCATCTGAACTGAGTCAGGAATATTTAATTTTCGGGGTCCGTTAGAATAATATTTTGGAATAACCTTTTCACCAGACATCTTTTTAAGTTCTGTTTAAACTTCTGTAAGGAACCTGAATGACGGATACTAAGATTCAAACTATTCCATTGTCTTATACTTGATGGGAAGAATGAATCGTTAGTAATGGTAAGCCTACAAAACGGCAAAATAATATCTTCACCGTTTCTTAGTCAGTTAGTGGATACACAGTTGTGCTTTGTACATTAGGAGGCAACAAGCTACTTAGATACAGAGGTAAATTTCCATTTTTCTATATTGTAAAACATTTGAATTCTACGTTTTTTCCTAATTCATCATACATACGATTTATATTCGTAAACATAAGCCCCTCTTACACTAGACGAACACTAGACGAACGAACGCCGACGGTATAAAAATAAATTATAGCCGTTCGTCTCCGTTCATATACGTTTGTCGTCCGTTCTTTATCCGGTGAATACGGTACAAGTTCGGTGATGTCCGTTTTGTACTGTGAAAAATTTTGAACATGTTCAAAACTTGGAACGGACACATACCGCACAAACTGTCCAGTGAATGTTCTGTATGTTGACGATTTGTGCGGTTCTCAGGCATGCGTTGTATATACGTTATTCATTCATTACTTGTCCGTCTTGCATCCGTTCATGTACTGTAGATTAAATTGCTGAAACGGACTTTTAACTAAACCGTTCGAGTTCCGGACGTACAACAGAAACAATTCTGACGACCACCGAATAAAACGAATTTATGAAAAAAATATGTTATGCAAATGCCGAAATTAACATGTAATAAATAAAATCAGAACAGTAAAAGTAGGCCACAATTAAAAGATAATAAGCACAAAATATAATATATAAAAAATAATTTAAAAAAAGAAAACAGCTAAAAATCACAAGAAAGGAAAAAAAAGAAAGGTCCATATTTTCGATTTTATGGTCGGACGAAAAAAAGTGATGGTCCTGCCAGAACGAGATAATCTTGTATCACTGAAGAGTAACAGAATTTTCTTAGCGGGGCTTTTATTATTTTTTACTTTGTATATATACTTTGTATATTTTTCCCTTTCAACCTATAAAAATGTGGCTTACTGTTACCATTCTTAATTTGCTTAAAACGAATTTAAAACGGTTGCTTATTATGTGGTCATCCAAAGAAGGTGCTATATATATACTACTACTTTTTTTAATTAAGTTTGCTTATTTAATTACCTAATTGCAAGAGTTGTGCAGTGTTGTTTGTATTTATATTGTAACATTATTTTGACATATACGTACAACATCAAAATCAAAACATTGTCCGTTTTCTTGCCGTTTAAAAACTTTATATGTGTTAAAAAAAAACATCCGCTACTATAGAGAACTTTAACCCGATGTCTTGAGCATCTCAGCTGGTATTTTCGCCTTAGGTCGTTGGTGAAGAAGGCTATCTGTAAACCGACAGTTTTTTTTCTTTGGTCATTCTCGTGCCTATCTATTCGGTGAAATTTTGAAAAAAATGAATTCAAATGGTCATGCACGCCATAATGATAATTTGTGTATAATAAGTTGTTGAGCGGTCAAAAGACACAGGTATCTTTTTTTCAAAATCGATAGTTTAACATAAAAGCAATTAAACTCGTTTTTACTCGGTGCTTGTACGGTATGTTTTCGTTAGCGATCCGTTTTATTCAGACAGACATTACTGTTACAAATCACGGAATTGAAAAATTACTGATAAATTTAAACCAAAACAAAGCTGCTGGTCCAGATGAAATTAAACCAATTATTTTAAAACAAGTAGCAAAAAATATTTCACCTATACTTTGCTTGATCTACAACAAATCTTTAGAATCTGGTGTCGTCCCGACAGACTGGCGCACAGCACATGTTTCTCCAATTTACAAGAAAGGATCGAAGTACTGTCCAGTGAATTACAGACCTATCTCCCTTACATGCATTTGCTGTAAAATCTTGGAGCATGTTGTTGTCAGTGCCATCATGTCACATGCAGACAAACACAATATTATGTATTCACTCCAACATGGATTTCGTAAACATCGTTCATGTGAAACACAACTATGGAATTTTTGGATGATACAACTAAAAACATGGAGAACTCGGTCCAAACAGATGTCTTAATTATGGATTTTTCGAAAGCCTTTGATAAAGTCAGTCACAATCTTTTGGTACACAAACTAAACTATTACGGCATACAAGGAAAAACAAACATTTGGATCAAAAATTTTCTTTCAAACCGCACTCAAGGAGTATTACTAGAAGGGGAAACATCTGAATATATATCAGTTAAATCAGGTGTACCGCAAGGTTCGGTCCTGGGGCCAAATCTGTTTCTGTTTTACATAAATGATATCCCGAACGAGTTAACATCAACCATTCGTCACGATTGCATATCTCACAATTAAATCTGAGTCAGACTGCATCTTACTTCAAAATGATCTTGACAAACTATGTACATGGGAGCAAAAATGGAAAATGGCTTTTCACCCTGACAAATGTAATGTCTTATCTATAACAAAAAATAAAACACCTGTAAAATTCAATTATACACTGCATGGACACCAACTCGAACATGTAGACAAAACAAAATATTTAGGTGTATCTATCCAGTCAGATCTTAAATGGGATAGTCACATAAACAACATCACCAGTAAAGCAAATAAAACCCTAGGCTTTTTACGCAGAAACATCAACATAAGTTCGATTAAGGTGAAAGAACAAGCATACAAATCATTAGTTAGACCATCCTTGGAGTATGCTTGTTCAGTATGGGATCCCTACACAAAAGACAACATCCAAAAAATAGAACAGGTACAACGTAGAGCTGCTAGATATGTTACAAACCGTTACCATAATACCTCAAGTGTAACAAACATGATTGAAACACTAAACTGGCGTAGTCTAGCAAATCGTAGAGCAGACAGCAGACTTATACTCATGTACAAAATTACAAATGAATTAGTAGCCATCTCAAAAACTGACCGATTAATACCACCATCAAGATTCTCCAGAAACATGCACAGATTGTCCTTCCAAATTCCACAAACTCGCCTTGTACTAAGACAGCAATCTTTTTTCCCTCGCACCATACGAAATTGGAATAACCTCCCACTGAACACTGTGATGAGTGACTCTGTTGAGTCATTCAAAACAGCTGTATCAGCCATCAATTATTAGCTTCATTTACTTGTACATAGTTTTATCTTATGAACCAAAAAAAAATAATAATAATAATAATAAAAAATAAACATTCATTTTCGACTCGGGTATAAGCATAGCGCAGTACCAAATTGGCAGAAACTTCAATGTGCTGAATGTGGCCGATTAAGAAGTAGAAGTAGAAGTATTCGGTCATCGTCCGGTGTGTTGCCATTATAGATACGTTAATATTTTATTCGATGCTCGTCTGGTAGGGTTCCGGTGTCAGTTCGGTGCGAATTCGGTTTATTCGGTGCCAGCACTGTGCATGTACGGTGTACTGACTGTTTACATCCAGTTTTTGTGCGTTTTCACTTTAATTCGTGAACGAACAAAAATATTTACCACCGTACAAAAATGATTTTCATCCGTTTTTCGTACGTTTGTGTTATACGGTGTAGTGTAAGAGCGGCTATAGGAAGACCAGTTACGATTCTCGCAGCTTCCAGTTGCAACTTTTCAAGTTTATTTGCACTTCCAATTCTACACCCATCCCAGACTTCACTCAGTTGCATATTCAAACAAGGGACGTATAAAAACTAAGTATAATATCTCTAAATTTGACCTGCTTAGTTTATAATTTAGTTTTCTCTAAATGTTAACATGTCTTGATACACTGGATACAATATTATCTATATGTCGTGTCCATTTAGCATCACTATTGAAAGTGACGCCTAGGTGTTAATTTATGAGACTTGGTTACTTTAATATTTTTCCCATCGAAAGAAAAGTTTAAGTTTGTTTTTTTCTAATTTTGAAAAGAGCGTAATTTCCGTTTTCTCAGGTTTAAAAGACATAAGCCAGCACCTAGACCATTCGTCAATCTCCTTCAAGTCGTGATTAATCACAGATTCAATTTGTGATCCGTCTGGACTTTGAATAGTTGAAGGATGTATCATCGGGAAACAATCTTGTCAACGAAATGAGGGTATCAGCAATAGCTGATTTTGGCTTTACATTTAGATCATATTGGTTATTTGTTCTCTATCAGTTTTTAAACATCTTTGAGTTTCTGGTCTTCCAAATGTTTAGATTTTATCTGCACTGATGAGACATAAGTTGTCGAAATGCGCATATGCAGAAAGTAAATTCACAGTAACTTCGGTATTTAGTTATTATAAACTGGGACTAATATATTGACAATAATTAGTCCCAGTTATAAATAATATAAAGAGAAGGCGACCCAATACCGACCCCCGAGGAACTCCTGCTAACACAGTACTCAATGAAGATGACGATTCTCTCATATTACCCGCTGTTGTCGCTTAAATAAGTAGCTGTGAAACCAGGAAAGTAATCCTCCGTCTATTCCAAATGATTTCAGTTTGTGTAATAAGCCTCGATGCCAAACCTTGTCGAACGCTTTAGAGAAATCACAAAAAACGAAACATGTCATCTCTTTTTGTTCTAGGGAGTTTAAAATGCAATTGTAAATTTCTATTAATTGGTGGACAGTAGAGTTTTTTTAGAGGATTGTAAACATATTTATAAATTACCCATTACAGGGTTTTAGTTGGAGACAACAGAAGTGAGACGTGTCTCTGGTCCATGGTGATGTCCTGTTCTTTTTTCACCCTCGCAAAAGTAGTAAACTCCGAAAATTTGGGCCTTTCCTTTCTTGCACATATATTTTTTAGATTTAAGTTTTATTGCATATTTTTATTTTGTTGTTCTCCATGCACGACAGCTCTACAAACTTTCTTATTTTGTCCAATTTATATGTAATTTTTAGTCCGGAATATTATTGAGACTGTACCAGCCTGAATTTTTAAACCGAATGCCCGGATTAGAATGTTTTCATTGGTTTCAAAATGGTGTCCAAACATGAAATTCATGAAAGATTGCTGTAACTTTTCACACAATACACGCTTAAACAAAAAATTTAGGATATGGTTAGTCTAACAGTTTGTGTATTTCACCTGCTGGAATAATCCCATTCCTTACATGGCTACAAAATGAAAAACCCTCACGGCCCGGTCTCGCCACAGGCACAGGAGTCGGAAATTTTATCAATATATCTATACAAGTTCAAATACGAAGCCCCACAGAATGAAGTTTCACGAACGTAGTGAGTTTCACTCACTACGTTCGTGAAACTTCATTGTGTGGGGCTTCGTAATTGAACTTGTATAATTTTGATATATTGATAAAATTTCCGACTCCTGTGGTCTCGCTCACATGTCATCCGCAGTTGGTGAAGACTGATGAAGTGTAAACAGTTAAAAGTATAATTATACATTTTCGAATTATAAAAAGGATGACATGAACAGGATTTAAGTTTACTTTAGGGGACTTTGTCCTAGATAGGGCAGGCTAACCATATTCCTACAGGACACTAACTCTAGCCCTATTCCTAACTTTAACCCTTACCCATAACCTTAATCCTAACAAAAGCTTCCTGTAATAAATGTAAATGCAAAAAAAATCACCACCCTAAAGTAGTGGGTTCCCTAAAGTAAATTAAGGCCGAAACTTTTCACACAAGCTTCAAGTGTGGTTTTTTTTTAGCATTTTATCGAAACTAACTGGTATATTGATAGGATTTCAGACTTCTGTGCACATAGCTACACTGTTATGATCAATAAATAGTTGTAGTACCATAACATCTATGCTAACACCCTCCTATAGCTGATCTAGTGGAATATTCCTGTAGCTTAGTTGGTAGAACTGTAGACTGTCATCCTAGGGTAATCCCTTTCGAAAATCAAGCCAGAAATGTTTTTTGATATTGCCTGCTTCTGAAACCTTTATCAACCATGCATAGTTCTAATCCGGAAAATTTTTTCATGTACCCCGGCTCATTCAACATACAATGACATTTGAAGTTGAAGTACAATATCAGGGATTGTGGAACTAAATAATAAGGGCATATTTTCCTTCATGAATCCCTATATTGTACTTAATTGCGTGGTATAAAAGTTATAGCTCTTTCTTTCTGATTGTCACTTCAGGTACAGTTTATGCCATCTTGTTTTTCAGAAAGTTTTGATCACTAAAACTAGCTGTGGAACCGACTAGCTCTTATGGTCCTTGTGCTGATTTTTTTATAGCTGCGGACCACAAAATCAGAAAAAATGAAAGGATCTATAGAGCTACAGTCATGACGGTTAGACAGCTACACTAGAACCTGCTATAGACTTTTTTTTATACATTACAGATCTAGAGAAGAGAAAAATTTACCACAAAAATGACAAGAGCGCATTCTGTCTAAAATTATCAATCACATGATAAAACCTTCTGAAAAAAAACAAGATGGTGTAAACCAAAATATCTCAAAATGGCAAATGGAAATATGTCTTTTTTTAAGCTCACCTGGCTATGCCAGTTTAATCTTTTACCATCACTTAAGCTTGGTGTCAGTCGTTAACATTTCATTCAAAGATCTCCTCTGAAACCACTTGGTCACATTCTGACATTAGTCCTTGGGTGGTCCCCTTAAATAAAATTGAGTCCAGCTTGTCTGCAACTCATCCAAAATGGCCGCCAGCCGAAAACATAGTTAAACATAGGGTCCATATTGGAAATGCATTCAAAGATTTTCTTCTCTAAAACCACTGAGCCAATTGGTCACTGAGCTAAATGGTCACAATAGTCCTTGGATGGTCTCCTTAAAAAATGGTGTCTGGCTTGTCCTCACCTGATCCAAGAAAATGCTGGTGTTTACACTGACATTCATGACTTGCCAATATATTTCTATAGAATTAAGGACAGGAAGTTTGCTGGTGTTTTCACAGACATTTGCTGGTGTTTACACTGTGAAATATGTCAGACCTGAGTGTTTTGTAACTGAAACACTCTGTGTGTACTGTAGTCATAGGGTGATCTCCTTCAAAATTATGACCTTGTCCACACCTCATCCATGATGGCTGCCAACCCTAAACATAGTTAACAACATGTAGGAACCCTTTGAGAAATGCATTCATCAGAAAGCACTGTTCTGATTGGAAACAAACTTGGTTACAATAGTCCTTAGGTGGTTTATTGTGTCAGACTTGTCCGCACCTCATTCAAGATGGCTGCTAGCGCGGAACATAGTTTAACATGTATTCAGCAATCTTTTCCTCTAAAACCATTCAGCCAATTGGGACCAAACTTGGTCACACAATTGTCCTTTGGTGGTCCTTTTCAATAATTGTGTCTGGGTTGTCCACACTTCATCCAAGATGGCCGCCAGCTGTTGACATAGTTCAACATAGGGACCCCATGTGAAATGTATTCAAAGATCTTTTCTACAACCACTGAGCCAATTGGAACTGAACTCGGTGACAATAATCCTTGGGTAGTACCCTTCAAAGTATGTGATTCTAATGTTCGCACCTCATGCAAGATGGTCGGCAGGAGGACACAAAATTTAACATAGGGAGTTTAGGGACCATCTGGAAAATGCATTCAAAGATCTTCTCTTGAAACATTGGGCCAATTGAAACCAAACATGGTTACAATAATCCTTGGATAGTCTCCTTCAAAAATTGTGTCCTTCTTGTCCGTTCCTCATACAAGATGATCGCCAGCTGGGAACATACAATGTAATTTAACATAGGGACCCTATGGGAAATGTATTCAAAGATCTTCTCCTCTGACACTACTGAATCAATAGGAACCAAGCTTGGTCACAATAGTCCTTGCATGGTACCCTTCAAATTTTGTGATTTTTATGTTCGTACCTCATCCAAGATGGCCACAAGCTGCGAACATAGTTTAACATATGGACCATATGGAAATACATTCAAAGATCTTCTTTGAAACTACCAAACTTGGAACCAAGCTTGGTCACAATAGTCATTATATGGTCCCTTTCCAAATTTGTGATGTTAGTGTTCCAACCTCATCCAAAAAGGCCGCTCCCACAGAACTAAGTTTAACATAGGGACCTTATCGGAAATGCATTCAAAATCTTCTGCTCTGAAACTATGAAGCCAATTTGAACAAACTTGGTCATAATAGTCCTTAGGTTGTCCTCTTCAAAGTGTACTGGAGAAAAATTCCCAAATAGAACTATACATATACATGTAGTTGATAAGGGATTCAGAGATAGGCAGCATCTCTGGCTTCAAATCCTACAAGGGATTAATAATGGTGAACAGGTGAATTTGTAATGAAATAAATGCTCTCTGGCTCACTGATTGTTCCTCTTTGTTAGACAATTTTGCTGTTACTCATGGAAGAAATTGCTCAAGGGGCTTTAGCTAAATCTAGCTGTCTCAATCTGCAATGGTTTGAGCTGCATTAACTAGATCACCATGTATGTCTCTAACCCTTTTCTGTGCCCTTTGTTTAAGTTAAAACACTGTTTGATCTAGCTTGAACATTGATTAAGCTGACATGTGTATATATTTTCAGAACCTTGACCTTATACAACCTCATTAGAGATGACTTTTTTTTTAATGATAAATTACATATAAAACAGCACATACAACAAAAAATACAGAAACACAAAAGTTAACTAAATAAATAGATCTGATAAATATGGATGAACGTCATTTAGTTCATTCATTTTCATCAATCAGGCAGTTTTCAACTTTTTTTCATGTTATTGTAGATTTTCTTCCTCATATAAGTAATGAGAATCGGCACAAACATGACAGAAAACCAGGTCAACAATGAGGAGAGGTTTGAACGATATGACCCACAGTATCCTCTCCCCGAAGCTATCAACAAAATGGAGCGAGATGAAACTATTTGTAAATACTGTGGTGTTAGCTATCTGATTCACAATGAGATTAAGAAATTAGAAGAAAGACTTAAGGCTACAGAGAAAGAATTGGAACATTTAAAGGGATGTGAAGTCCGTGAGAATAAGCTGAAAGAACAAGTGACTGTCCTAAAGACAGAAATATCTGATCTACAGAGTCTTGTGGAAGACAAAAGTTTGATGTGAGTTTTGAAATCTTTAATTCTTGGATTGTAACAAAAATAGATTGTATACACTTTGTTATATGAAATTATCTACAGAGTAATGTTAAATGTGAAAAAATTAGACTGAACAATAACAATAGAAAAAAGAAGGGAAACGGGGAATGTGTCAAAGAGTCAACGACCCAAAGGGGAGTAATAACAACACAAAACTACCATAAGATCTTCAATGAACGGTGAAAAAACCCGACACCCAATGGCAGGTCGGAGTCGGCGCCTGAATAAAGAGTAATCAAGTTCAGCGAAATAAACATCATCCTAGACACCTATAGACATAAAGTAAACGACCTAGAAAAAAGACAAGACACACAAAGGCTTAATAAATTTTCTGACTTAGGACAGGCGCAAACCTGCTGCGGCGGGGTTAAACTAGTTTTATTTGGGCCCTAACCTTCCCCCTACAGCCAATGTGACAAATAAAAAAACAATCGTAACAATATGGATGATTGCTGTACATGTGTATGTATTTTAGTTTCTCACATTGCAAATATAAGTTAAATTTCATAAATAAACAATTTACCAAAAAATAAGTCAATAATAATACAAATACATTTAATAATCCAGCAAAATCTTCAGGCGTTCAGTGTTAAAAAAGTAACAAACTTTCTAGCAATTATCAATATCTTCACAACAGTTAAACCAATGCTTTGGTCTACTAGTACATTTGTTGTAATTTAAATAATATATTTCTAATGTTTAATTATACTCATTATATAATGAGACTTCAAATGGTTATTTAATTATGGCATATACAAATGTCTCAACTCACAAGTTGAGTAAAAATAAGTTCTGTTAATTTTGTAGGATATCAACATTACAGGAAAGTTTAAAGAATGAATCCGCCATGACAGTAAAATTACAGAATCATAATCGTGAATTGGTGAAAAATCTGGAGGACACAACAAAATTAAAAGATGAATTACAACAAAAATTAAGGTAGTATTAATATTTTATTGTTTGTGTCTGTTTATGAGTTATGTCCCTCTGGTAATATTGTCATCTGAATTTGTAATTGGGACATTTTATGCTACTTTTGCCGTTACAAGGGCTACATATCCATTGATTTATAGGAATGGAACATACTTTTTCGTATAAAATTATTTTTTCTGTAAATCTTTAAAACCTTGACTTTGTTTTTCTGTCACTTTGGTATCGATAAGATTGAAAATATTTTATCCATTATTTTTCAAACTATAACTAGATTCTTCAAAAAATGCAAAAATAGCCAATTTTTAACCTCGATTTCCATGGAAACAAGACCGGTGACCCAATATTTTCATGTCATTTTTGGAATCCTCTGTACTTGTTTCACAATATATCTAAAAATTGTAGAAATGACAATATAACAAGAAACTGTTGGATATGCCCTTAAATTTTAAGTGTAAATTAAATTTTTAACAAATCCAACCAAATAAATTTACACATAAAATTTAAATGTCAATTAACTTTAATTGACGTTTGTGCAACCCAGTCCCGACTATTCCTAGTGCAGAAGTTTCTTACTTGATGCAGATGTGGAACTATAGTTTACACAAAACACATGCATGAGGCCATGAATAAAACATTCAAAATCATAATACTCAGAAATAATGTTTTGATGGGGAGACATTTTTGAATTGGAAAATAATTGTAAAGCCTTGGTGTCACATAAATATGATTTTAAGACCCTTTTCATTTTTCCCAAGGATTTCTTGTTATTTAGAACTGTGTGGTACATTTTACATATAATATTTGATTTTGAAATATTTCTGTCTTATGACTAAGAAATTTTAAATTGACAAACATTGTCTTATTTGAATATTTTTATGAACTCAACAGCTTTTCACTATGCACATAAGCCTCAGTAAAAAGTACATGCATTTACCTATCAGGCTTGGGGTAATCGTAATCGTTAATCGTAATCAGCTGTAATCGATTACATTTTCTTCAGTAATTATGTGTAATCTGTAATCAAGCTCTTTTTAGATTACTTGTAATTGTAATGTAATCAATTACAGCTTAAAAATATGAGTAATCATGATTACATTTAGGTTACTTTATGATTACTCAGTCAGTGATAGTGACATATATTAAATATATAAGATATATATTATATGTCATACATATACATACTATCATGTGAAATGTAAGAAATTTATTCTTAATAAAATTACAATAATTATGTTACTGAATAAGTTCTTACCTAATTTAAAATATATAAATATCAATAAGAACATACGACAATCAATCAGAACTCAACCTTTTCCAGTTGAAATTAGTTCCATCCTTCTTGAAATTTTTAACATTTTAAATTTGAAAGGGAAGAAACTGATAAAGGTGTGAGATGGCATAATTAAAATATTTACTTTCAAAAAATTAATTTGTAAACTTTTAGAGAAATAAAATTCACATGTATTCCTTCAATAATTGCTTATCCCTTTCAATAGATTAAAGACAATTATGTACATATCTCTGGGTCATAAAAATGACAAGCTAATAATTGTAATAAAAACATGTAGATGTCAACTAAATAAACAAAAAAAAATACTAATTAGTGTAAAATACTGGATATACAATTGTCATATTTTAACAATAATTTCAAAACAATTTCATAATCAAGTCTTTATTTGTGAATAGTGAAACATTGAGATATATATCATTTTTTCAAGTTGGCATAGACACAGCTTTTATGAAAATACTGTTGTATCAACCATGAAAAAAACATAATTCAACAAAATTAACATATGACCATTGCGATATTATTGTAATAACTGATACGTCTCCACTATTTTCAACACAAATATCTGGCATTAGTTTAAGAATTAAACTCAAAAATATAAAATGCTTAGCCTGAGGGATATGTTACTGAACAATTTTGATCCACTTATAAAAAGTTGAACAAAAAATGCTACAGCAATTGACTTTTGTATGTGTATAAAGACATTTAAAGTGTATGTTTAAGCAATGATCTCTGTTTCAACAGGCACTGGTATCTTTCAAAGACATATGTATTCATAAGTAATCACTTGTAATCATGATTACAACAGAGGAAAGTAATGTATTGTAATCAATTAAAAATAAAAAATGCTGTAATTGTAATGTAATTGATTACATTTTCAAAGCAAAGTAATTGTAATGTATTCAATTACATTTAAGAGTAATCGACCCCATCCCTGTTACCTATTGTCATAAACTAAAAGTTTTTCTCTAATGATATGTCAAGTTTAAACCGGTTTTGACCCGTTGGAT
>MJUU01029064.1:344-37175 GCA_002080025.1 Modiolus philippinarum
ACTTTCCTTTTGAATGAGTAAATAACGTTGAATGCAGATATTTCTGAAACCATCACCGGAAATTTTAAATGTCATGAAGTTTCGTATGTAATAGCTATGTTACCGGTCTGTCTATCTGCAATTTGAGGCTGGAAATTAAAAAAAACGAACAAACAAACAAACATTTTGCAAAATAAATATTGGCAACTGAGTTAATCTAAAGATAAAAATAGTTTATTTTTTAAATACATTTAAAAAAATAAATAAATTTCCATGAACACTATTATAATTTATCTATAAAAATAGATTGATTTTGAAAATTTTAGATAATTATAAATAAAAGGAATTAACTTGTACATATACGGTAAAAATCACTGTTATTAACTGAGTTGCACTGTCTCAATCCGCCACAGTGCAACACAGTTATTTCAAATATTGTGGCTAACTGTCATGCACTGTTACAATCAAGGACAGTGCATGACAGTAACACCAAATACTGTCAATAACTGACATGAACTGTAACAATCCGGGACAGTGCATGACAGTAGTCGTAAAGACTGTCATTTACTGTGTGTTACTGTTACAGTACTGGACAGTTCATCACAGTACTTGGGTATTACTGTTAATGACTGTCCCCGATTGGCACAGTTCTTGACAGTACTTAATAGATTTTTCACAGTACTACCACAGCAGAGAACAGTGAATGACAGTGAAAAAATCACTGTTCCTGGTATGGACAGTACTTTTTTCTGTTCATAGTGTTACCAGCAGACTAGGCTCCTTGAGCAAGCCGGCATTTTAGCGGCAAGCACCCATGACCCATCTTTCAAAATTCCGTATTGTTTTTTTTTTCTTTCCTTTCAAGATTGTGGTCATGGAGTTAGTAATCTTCCTATATTGGGTTTTATTCGTATGTTTATTACACTATAGGGAAACGGGAAAGATAAAGGGGAGATTTGGGTACCCATAAACCGGTTTAACCCTACCGCTGGCTTTTGCTAGTGCAGGTACCAAGTCCGACTGTCCGGAGTTCCTATCGTTGTCTTCGTTTGTCTTTTGTCTTATTCGTGATCTTCATGTGTAGTTCCATAGCAGATTGTGGAATGTAATTATAATTTTCAGCCATTGTAGGTGTTTCCTGTTTTCCATTTTTTTACACGAGTTCTTCACTTGCTAGACAACCCGAAGTTAATTGTCATCTAACTCTGAGAACTTTGAATTTCCTGCCTTTTTCTTTATCTATAGCAACAATCTCCATTTTGAAAACTTAAAGAACTCACACTGGCTATATAATCTTCCTGTAAAATTTCATCCGATTCTAAGCTTTGTGATTTTTCCGCTCATTTTTCGTTTCTTATTCCTTTTTCTTTTAAACATTTCAATAACAGAAATGAGTTCATCCAACTCTGAGCGCTTTGAACACCCCTTCCGTATCTATGGCAGCAATCGCCATTTTCAGAAATAAAAGAACACAAATGAGTTTCACGCTTGCTACATTACCGTCCTGTAAAATTTAATCCGATTCTAAGCATTTTGGATTTTCCCGCCCCTTTTCCGTTTCTAGTGGCAAAGGGCCCATTTTGAAAAAAAAATGCATCTGTATTTAAATGCTCTTCTGAGCACATGATTTAATACTTTACTCTATAAGTAACTCTTATTGATACAAAAAATGTATATCATTAGCGGTTGCGGTAGCTCTTTTTTCCGCTTTTTCATAAGATTTTGGTTGTATCATTTAGCGGCGATGTGTCGACGCTAAATGCAAAAAATTGTATCATTAGCGGTTTTGTGTCATTAGCAGGCGATGTGGTAGATACTTAATGATTTAAATTATATCATTTAGCGTTGCGCCCGCAACGCTAAATGATATTGGTATCATTAGGTGGCGTTGTATCATTAACGGTTGCTACAGGGCATTCCCCTATCCACCAACTCGGGACGCACCCGGAAGCTCTGCAGCCGAATCCCCTGAAAACCAATCCAGGTGCCGGGCCTCTGTTAGGAAGACTCATACTCCAAGCTCATAGGATGCTGCGGGCCTATTCATAAGCCGGGACTGCACACGGCGGGATACAATTTTGAAACTACATACCCTGGTGATGATCCAGGCCAAGTTTGTTTTTCAGAGGAGAAGATTTTTGAAAAAAAAGTTTACAACGGACGAACGGACGGACGCCAAGTGATGGCAAAAGCTCACCCTGGCTATAGCCAGATGAGCTAAAAAAGGAAACAAGTAAATTGTAATAATAAAAATGACAGGAGAATCTTAGTTGAATGCTTGGTTTGAATTTTATTTGTAACAAACAATGTAAAATATTAATCAAATCAAAATCAAATAATTTAATTGGACATAAGAACAGTTTACATGTCATGTGGTATGTAATCCAGAGTGAAAAAGAAAGAAAAGAATACAATAACAAAAAGATAAAGGAAAAGAGTAATAGAGTATAAAATTTATGTTGATATTTATAATTTATATTTAGTATCTTAGGAAGATTCAAGTTTTTTCAACTCTATTTCCCTTCTTGAAATAAATTAATAAATATAAAAAGATGGTTACAACAAAGACATCAGACTTTGTTTTCGTGCGGGTAAAGTGGCTTTAATCTACAACTCATGTAACACAGGTAAAAAGTTGAAGATCTATATTACAAATATTTGTAATATAGGTAGATGGCAAATCAAATATTTTCGTATTATTGTAAAATAGGGACATTTCAAGAAATGGAATCAGTGTGTTCGAGAACTTAACGGATCAGCCTTACATAAATCATAATTGAGAAATGAGGCTTGAATTATAAGTTGTGTCAGTATTATATTAATATTTGATGCCCGACACAGTAGTAGTTAGGAACTTAAATAATGTCGTTTTGCTTTCGCAAATTGAAGAATTTTGTATATTGTAAAACAATTTGTAGTCCTCTCTTTTTTCGCCTCTCCAGTAGTGTTTCCCATCCAAATTCTGTATACATTAAATAAAAACTTGTAAAACGTGGTAACCCGATACTATTCTGGCAGCTTCTAGTTGTATCTGTTCAAGTTTATTAGAATTTCCCAACCCATCATTATCCCACACTTTACAGATATTTTCAAATAATGGCCTGATGTATACATCTATAACTTTCCCTAATTTTATTTTTTCAACACAACCTTTACTTCAGTTTCCGAGAATTTTCAAATTTTAAGACATGCGGATTGAAACAAAGGTGGAAGGGACGACGAGATTTGATTGCCACTGGAAAAGGGGAGAAATGGGTAGGGGCAGAAATTTCGCCTTCAATACTAGTCCCAGTTACTCTGCTCTCTTTAAACAATATAGCAGGTGTCTTTATACTGCATGAAGCGTGGCCTTTTTCAACGCAGTTTTGCTTCAATTGCTCGCGGTCGGGCCTTCCGTATTATGACCTGACTACCTCACATAGACCTATCCACGAACTGGGCACGGGTCCGGCAACTCTGTACCTGGATCCCCTGAAAACCGATTAGTTGAACAAAAAATAATAATGTACACATGATAAATATATGACTATGTGAAACATGTTAGATGTTGCCCTCAGGTTACACATACAAAGATTAACAGCACGGATTCAAAAATAAAACCATGATTGATTGATTGTTGCTTAACTCCACTTTTAGCAATATTTCAGCTTTATCGTGGCGTGAACTGGTGATAATATAGTAATAAATATACAGTTAAAAGGGTCACTTAAAACGTATAACTATGTACAGATAGAAAAGATTAATAAAAGATAAAATTATATAATAGACAATTAAAGGTAAATAGATCAAATGTGATGAAATTAAGTAAATTGATAATATTCTTATATTTTACTATACAAATTAACAGCTTTTTAAAATTGAATAATTTTGACACCAGCGACGTTTGTAAATAATACCCTAAGAGAATCAGTTGTATAAAATGTGTGACGAGTGTCGGCTACATCGACACAGTCAAGTAAAACATGTTGTATTGTGTAAGCACAATTACACGGAATACACTAAGGTCGGTCTTCACCATTTAAAATATAACCACGAGTTCTTTGTGTATACACTATTCGACACCTTGTTAAAACAACTTGCTCCTTCCCATTTTTTCCAGAGGAACTGAGGAGTTTACCAGCTTCTGATTGTATTCCGTGCAATTTATTTTTTTTTATTTGCAAGTCCCATCTGTCTTGCCATATCTTTTGGGTGTATTTACCTATTAAAACCTTCATGTCAGTGTACGGCAATGGACAATCCGCCACATCATCATCAAATGCACCCTTTGCCTCCTGATCAACAACTGTGTTGATTCCTACTTTACTGGGAATCCAAATATGAATGACTTCTTTGCCTTAAAATCAACAAGTGACTTGTAAAACTCAACGACCTTCAGAATAACTGGGTGTTTTGTTTTTAGACATTCAATTGCCAATAGGCATTAGGGAGAATCAGAAAAAACCATGATTGAAATCAGGTACACCGGTAGATTAAGGATCTCCTGGTTTTTTTTATAAGACACCCGCCTTTATATATTAACAATTGTCGTTTGAATTTCTATAATCATTGTTCTTCTATATTTTCCCGAGCATAATTAGTAACAATTTATCACGTTGATACCTGAGCTTTGTACAATATACGGCTAGGCGATGGCTACGTGTGAACAATTGACCATGCAAGATTTCATTGATGAAAAGACAATTGTATTTTTACATTCTTGTTGGTTTTAATTTGAATTGTTCGGTTAATGGCTTTATTATTTATTAAAATATGGCAGGACTTTTCAATTATTTATAGGATAAATAAATTTTATTTCCAGTTAAGAAGCCAATAAGGCCAAAATTATTACAAAAATCAGCAAAAATATCATCAGACCAAACAAAAGAAAACAGATATTATTTAGATTGATTGATTGATTAGTTAGAGTTTAACGTCCAATGAGCAATATTTCAGCTATATCAGGACGAGAACAAGTTAATCAATTCAAAACAAATTGTAAGTAAAAGAAGAAAGAAATAAAGGTGGAAGGGACAACCGGGGCAACGACTTTTGATTGCCACTGGAAAAGGGGAGAAATGGGTAGGGGCAGGAAATTTAGCCTACTATACGACACCCAGTGCGTCTGCTCTCTTTAGAGAAATATAAAAGGGGTCTTTATACTGCATGGAGCGTGGCGTTTCTCCACACAGTTTGGCTACAATGGTTCGCGGTCAGGCTTTCCGTATTATGACCTGACTACCCCGCAAAGACAGGGCATTCCCCTATCCACCACCTGGGGACGCGCCCGGCAGCTCTGTAGCCAAAGCCCCTGAAAACCTATTCAGGTGCCGGGGATATTATTTAGACTGATTTTTGATGATCAAAAATCAGAATTGGATTGATTGATTGACTAGTTACAATTAAAGGTCCAGTGAGCAATATTACAGCTATATCAGGACCAGAACAATTAATTCTTTTCTTAAAAAAAGAAAATAAAGAAACAAAGCTGGATTGATTGATTGAATAGTTAGAGTTTAACGTCCAATGAGCAATATTTCAGCTATATCAGGACGAGAACAAGTTAATCAATTAAAAACAAATTGTAAGTAAAAGAAGAAAGAAACAAAGGTGGAAGGGACAACCGGGGCAACGACTTTCGACTGCCACTGGAAAAGGGGAGAAATGGGTAGGGGCAGGAAATTTAGCCTTCTATACGACACCCAGTGCGTCTGCTCTCTTTAGAGAAATACAAAAGGGGTCTTTATACTGCATGGAGCGTGGCGTTTCTCCACACAGTTTGGCTGCAATGGTTCGCGGTCAGGCTTTCCGTATTATGACCTGACTACCCCGCAAAGACAGGGCATTCCCCTATCCACCACCTGGGGACGCGCCCGGCAGCTCTGTAGCCAAAGCCCCTGAAAACCTATTCAGGTGCCGGGGAAACAAAGCTGGAAGGGAAAACCGAAACAACGAGTTTTGATTGCCATTAGATAAGGCAAAAATGGGTAGGGGCATGAACTGTGGTTTTATATACTAGTCGTACTAACTTTGCTCTCTTCAAACAATATAAAGGGGTCTTTATACTGCATGGAGCGTGGGTTTCTCCACACGGTTTGCAGTCAGGCTTTCCGTATTATGACCCGACTACTCCGCATAGACAGGGCATTCCCCTATCCACCAACTGTACCCAGAGCCCCGAAAAGGTGCAAGCCGGGAACAGAGCTGGACAAAAAAAAAATTATGCACACATGATACATATATGACTATGTGAAAAATATCTTAGATATGCCCACAGGTTATAAAAAAACCATCAGTCATAAACGATAATCCATGTACAATGGCAACATTGGAAAAATCAAAGAAACAAAGTCATAACAAGCATGCAGGCGGCACGGGAACTGAAAAAGAAGCAACACACACATACAAAGATGAACAGCACGGATACAATAATAAATCCATGATTGAAATTGGGTACACCGGTAGATTATGCATCTCCTGTTTCTTTTAAGAAATCCGCCCTTATTTATTTACAATTATCGTTAGAATTTCTATGATCATTGTTCTATATTTTCGCGACCATTTTTCCGGAGAGAGTAAACCCTAATATTTTAACAATTTTCGTTTGAATTTATAAAATCATTGTTCTATATTTTCGCGAGCATTTTTCGGAGAAAGTTACAACGCTTAAAAATGGTACAATATACCGGCTAGGCAATGGCCCATTAAACTAATGATTAGCTGTTCTTATTTGATTAATTTTATTGTGTCAATTTTTGTGAAAGTTGATGAAATAAAATTGAAAAATGGTCCAGTGTACTAACAATACTTTATTTAAACTGTCATTTTGACATTTTTTTGTTTCAGACAAAGGCAACTACTAACCAATATATGACAGGACCGACTAATGGGGCTGGATCGTCGGTATGTTATATTTAAGTTATAGATCTACGTAGACGAGGAGGCAGATGCAGATGCAGATGGGAGGTACTAGAATAGCCCCTTAACTTCGTTGAGAGAGACGAACTTTAAAATTTCAAATTAATTTTATCAAATACAGCAAACATCACAAGTTTTATGTTATCAATCTTTATGTCATTTAGTAGTTCTTGACTGTCTGCTAATTTTCTATTTATTTGACCTAAATTGTGTGGTCTAATGGCCACGTTAAGTTTTATTGATGAGATTAGGACAATTCTATTTTTACATGCGTGTTGGTCTCAATTTGAATTGTTCGGTGCATAGCTTCGGATTTTTTTTTTAATTTTTGTTCAATTGTTATATTTATATATCAGGATATCAGGACTTTTCCATTGCTTATAAGATAAGATAAACTATTTCAAAATAAGGAGCCAATGGTGGCAGAATTATTACAAGAATCAACAATTAACAAAAGAAAACAAAAATGATTATCATATTGATTTGCGATGATTAAGAAAAAACACGGATTTGGACAAAAAAAATAATAATTTACACATGATAAATATATGATTGTGTGAAGCATATGTAAAATTTTTCCCACATGTATGCATTTGAATTGTTCCGTGAATGGCATATTATGTATAAACTTTGTTCATGATTAATGTAAAGATGTCAGGACTTTTACCATTGTTTATAAGATAAGATCACTTAATTACAAGAATTAACAATAATATTATCTGATTGATCGAATATTGTTTAACGTCTACTGAGCAATATTTCAGCTATATCAAGACGAGTTTGTTAATGAATAATCACTCTGGGGTATGGAAAGGGTCATGGGGCGGGAAATTCTGACTGCCACTGGAAGAGTAGGTTGAAATCGAAAGGGGTGGGGAATAATATTATCTGAACAAAAAAAGTAAATTGAAAAAAAAAGATTTGCCGTACTTTCGGTATTTTGTAGTTTATAATGATTTTTCATAATAACTTGAAGAGTATTTGACAAATAATAAAAATGCTGACACGATAAATGTGACTATGTGAAATATATGTCAGATGTTTCCCACGACTTATAAATCAACTGTCAGTCCTAAATAACTAAAAATTTTACTTTTCATTTCTTTTTAATGCTTAAATTGAAGATTTTTTTTATTTCTCAACATATCAAAGTCCTTCAAAGGATATAGTGAAGTAAAATTTTTAAAACACTTCACTATTTTGGTCATTTTTAAAGCGTTAGTTTAAACTGCAAACTAAAAATTTTACTTTTCATACCTTTTTAATGCTAAATGTCATGAAGATTTTGCTTTGCGAATTATAAAACTCCTTCGAAAGGATATTATGATGTAAAATTTTCAAAATACTGAATTGTTTTTGTCATTTTTAAAGACTGAGTTTAAACCGCTGATTAAAAATTTTACTTTTCATACCTATTCTATGCTAAATTTGATAATTTTTTTTTATTTAGATACATTTCAAACTCCTTCGCAAGAATATAATGAAGTAAAATTTTCAAAAAACTTATTTTTTTTTGGACATTTTTAAGAGTTAGTTTAAATCGCAGACTTAAAATTTTACTTTTCATACCTTTTTAATGTTAAAATTCATGAAGGTTTTGCTTTGCGAATTATAAAAAATCCTTCCAAAGGATATTATGATGTAAAATTTTCAAAACACTGTATAGTTGTTGTCATTTTTTAAGACTGAGTTCAAACCGTTGCCTAAATAGTTTTATTTTCATATCTATTTTATGCTAAATTTGGTATTTTTTTTATTTCATGACATATCAATTACAAAACAGAGTACAAACCGAATTATATGAAAATCAAAATCCTTGCTCTAGAGATTTGTTAAATTGAATATATGTTTTTTTTTTTTAACTTAGTCTAAAACGGCGATATTCACAAGTTTTAAATGATTAAGGTGAATATAGACAGTTGAGATCGAATCCTCCCATGACCCGCGAATCTGATATCCATTCACACTCCAAAAGTGTCACAGGCACAACTTTATTTGATTATCAAAATACATATAATAAATTAAAATTACGAAATTTGAATTAAAAAAGAGAGAATATAAGCGATAAAAAGAATAAACTATTTTGATTGGTTTAATTAAGCCCTGAATACCGTTTTCCGTTTCTGATTGGATGAACGTGAAATTTCAAATAGCGATTTCCGTTTCTCGTTTCTCATTGGCTAAAACTATGAATAGCGTTTTCGGTTTAAACTCGAATTAATGATACCGATCGGAAACTAGGGGTTTTCGTCGGAAACCTATAGTTTCCGTTCAATTTCGATCGGAAACTAGGGTTTTCGGCGAAATACTTTATATACCGATCGGAAACCCCTAGTTTACGTGCGGTATACCTGGTATTTCGCACGAAAACTCTTAGGTATACCGCATTTTTGTTGCTATCGCGTGCCATACATGATTATTCTTGTAACATAATTCTTGTTAAAATTAAAGTATAGATATGGAACACTGTTTCAATGGTCCTAATAATACTTTATTTCATTTAAACTGTTATTTTGACATTTTCTGTTTCAGACAGTGACAACTACATCAGTTGGAGCCAGAAAGTCGGTGTGTTAGATTTCAGTTACAGATAATTCGTAGACATAGATGTTGATATGGACGTTAGGGGTAACAAAGTAACCCCTCAGTTTCGTTGAGACGAACTTTAAGTTATCAAATATTACAAAAAATTGAAACTTTCATGTTATCCCTTTTATGTCATTAAGTAGTACTTGATTGATTGACAAAATAGACTTAACGTTAAATGGGCAATATTTCAGGACGAGAACAAGTTAATCAATTCAAGAAATTGCAAGTCAAAGATTGATTGATTGATTGAATATTGTTTAACGTCTACTCAGCAATATTTCAGCTATATCAAGACGAGAACAAGTTTGTTGATAAATAATCACTTTGGGGTATGGAAATGGCCATGGGACGGGAAATTCTGACTGCCACTGGAAAAGTAGGGTGAAATCGTCAAGGGCGGGGAATTTAGCCTTGTAGCCGATCACCTACGGACCACCCCAAAGAGAGCTTGCTACAAGGGTTCTTTAACGTGCAGGAAGCGTGGCATTTCTTCCAACACGTGGACCTGAGTTTACATCCCATCCGAAAGATGGGTTGTGTATTTATTAATCCCGCACAACCACGGAATGGGTCCTATTTCTATATCCCGGGACCCTCGGGGTCAGCCTCCGTTTAGGAGGGGTCACACCCCGCAAGCCGGAGATACTGGGTCCTATTTCTATATCCCGGCGTTCCCTCGGGGTCCTCTGTTAGGATGGCTCATACTCCAAGCTCAGAGGATGCTGCGGGCCTATTCTTCAGCCGGGACCGCGCACGGCGGGTAAGTCAAAGAAGAAAGAAATAAAGGAGGAAGGGACAACCGGGATAACGACTTTTGATTGCCACTGTAAAAGGGGTGAAATGGGTAGGGGCAGGAAATTAAGCATTCTATACAACACCAAATGCCTCTGAAATATGGAAGGGGTCTTATACAGCATGGAACTTGGCACTTCTCCGCACAGTTCGGCTACAATGGTTCGCTTTCCGTATTATGACATCACTACCCTGCAAACATAGGACATTGCCCTATCCACCACTTGAGGACGAGCCCGGTAGCTCTGTAGCCAAAGTCCCTGAAAACCGATTCAGGTGCCGAGAAGTAGTATTTGACTGTTAAATTTCTTTTTGCTTGACCTGAATTGTGTGAATTTTATTAATGAGATCAGGACAATTCTATTTTTGCATGCATGTTGGTCGTAATTTGAATCTATCGTGGAATAGCTTAAGATTTATAATTTTTGTTCATTATTATGTTCTATTTATGTGCTTTGCATCTGTCAAACGTCATTATTCTCTGTGTTCTCGTTTTGGCTTTGGCTTTTGACTTCGATTTTTGTAAATTCCAATCCTTGGTTTCTTCGGTATTCTACTGCCGTTGTTAGGAACATATGTCAGGACTTTTCCATTGTTCATAAGGGAAGATAAGATAAACTTTTTTTTCCAATTAAGGGGCTAATTGGGGCAGAAGAATAAGAATCAGTAATAATATGTGAACAAACAAAAATAGTCAAAAATTATTTAGAATGATTTGTCATGATAAAAAGGACAGAATTGGAAAATAATATAAAAATAATGCAATTTCCTTCTAAAGCTTGGTTCCATAAATCGACAAGGTTATAGCCCGACAAAACTTACCGTTAAACCAATGTATTTAGCAAATCTTGTGACCAAACTTTGGTGAAAGTTGATGAAATAAAATCAGAAAACTGTTTCAATGGTGTTAACTATACTTCATTTTAGGTGTTTTTTTTACATTTTCTGTCTCAGACAATATCAAGTTCTTTAAGTGTGGCAGCTGGGCTATTGGTATGTTACATTTAGGTTATAAAATAACTTGGTAGACGTGGACATAGAGGCTGGTGCGAACGTTGGGGTAACAAAGTAACTCCTAAAAGTCGTTGAGACGAACTTAAAATTATCAAATATTACCAAAATTACAACATTCATGTTATCCGTTTAATGTCATTTTAGTAGTACTTGATTGTCTGTTAATTTCTTTTGGCTTGGCATGAATTGTGTCATGTATTGACCTCGTTAAGTTTTATTGATGATATAAGGACAATTCTATTTTTACATGCGTGTTGGTCTTAATTTGAATTTTTAAGGGCTTATAATGTATAAAATTTTGTTCATCAGTGATAAGGTCCAGCGAGCAACATTTCAGCTATACCAGGACGAGAACAAGTTAAATAAGAAAGAGAAGAAAGAAACAATGGCTTAAGGGACTACGAGTTTTGATTGCGGCTAGAAAAGAGGAGAAATGGGTAGGGACAGGAAATTTAGCCTTCTAAACTAGTCCAAGGAACTCTGCTCTCTTTGCACAATATAGCAGGAATCTTTATACTGCATTGGGCATGGCGTTCCTCCAAACAGTTTGGCTAGAATGGTTCGCAGTCAGGCTTTCCATATCATGACCTGACTACACCACATAGACAGATCATTCCCATATCCACCAACCGGGGACGCACCCGGCAACTCTGTACCCGGAGCCCCTGAAAAACGATCCGTTGGACTGAAAAATAATGTACACATGATAAACAAATGACTATGATAAACATATGTTACATGTTGCACACAAGATATAAAAACAACCGCCAGCCTTAAACGATTAATCCAAGGACGATTGCAACTTCGGCAAAAAACAAAGAAACAAAGGTATAACATGACAATGGCACGGGAACTCAAAATGAAGACGCACACACACATACAAAGATGAACAGCACGGGTTCAATAATAAAACCATGATTGAAATCAGGTTCCCCGGTAGATTCAGGATCCCCTGTTTCTTACAATACACCCGCCCTTATTTATTATCAATTCTCCATTGAATTTATATAATCATTGTTCTTCTTTATTTTTGCGAGCATTTTATGGAGAGAGTAACATTTCACATTGATACTTAAGCTTTGTATAATATACCGGCTATGCCATGGCTCGACAAAGTGACCGTAAAACCAATATATTATAAGTAACATTTCACATTGATACTTAAGCTTTGTATAATATACCGGCTAGGCCATGGCTCGACAAAGTGACAGTAAAACCAATATATTATAAGTAACATTTCACATTGATACCTAAGCTTTGTATAACATACCGGGAAGGCCATGGTTCGACTAAGTGACCATAAAACCAATATATTATAAGTAAACATTTCACACTGATACTTAAGCTTTGTATAATATACCGGCTACGCCATAGCTCGACAAAGTGACCGTAAAACCAATACATTATAAGTATCATTTCACATTGATACTTAAGCTTTGTATAATATACCGGCTAGGCCATGGCTCGACTAAGTGACCATAAAACCAATACATTATAAGTTACATTTCACATTGATACCTAAGCTTTGTATAATATACCGGCTAGACCATGGCTCGACAAAGTGACCGTAAAACCAATACATTATAAGCTTTGTATAATATACCGGCTAGGCAACGGCTCGATTGATTGATTAGTTAGAGTTTAACGTCCAATGAGCAATATTTCAGCTATATCAGGACGAGAACAAGTTAATCAATTCAAAAAATTGAAAGTATCAGAAGAAAGAAATAAAGGTGGAAGGGACAACCTGGGCAACGACTTTTGACTGCCACTGGAAAACTGGAGAAATGGGTAGGGGCAGGAAATTTAGCCTTCCATACGACACCCAGTGCGTCTGCTCTCTTTAGAGAAATATAGAAGGGGTCTTTATACTGCATGGAGCGTGGCGTTTCTCCACACAGTTTGGCTACAATGGTTCGCGGTCAGGCTTTCCGTATTATGACCTGACTACCCCGCATAGACAGGGCATTCCCCTATCCACCACCTGGGGACGCGCCCGGCAGCTCTGTAGCCGAAGCCCCTGAAAACCGATTCAGGTGCCGGGGGCAACGGCTCGACAAAGTGATTGATTGATTGATTGAATATTGTTTAACGTCTACTCAGCAATATTTCAGCTATATCAAGACGAGAACAAGTTTGTTGATAAATAATCACTTTGGGGTATGGAAAGGGCCACGGGACGGGAAATTCTGACTGTCACTGGAAAAGTAGGGTGAAATCGTCAAGGGCGGGGAATTTAGCCTTGTAGCCGATCACCTACGGACCACCCCAAAAAGAGCTTGCTACAAGGGTTCTTTAACGTGCAAGAAGCGTGGCATTTCTCCCAACACGTGGACCTGAGTTTACATCCCATCCGAAAGATGGGTTGTGTATTTATTAATCCCGCACAACCACGGAATGGGTCCTATTTCTATATCCCGGGACCCTCGGGGTCAGCCTCCGTTTAGGAGGGGTCACACCCCGCAAGCCGGAGATACTGGGTCCTATTTCTATATCCCGGGGTTCCCTCGGGGTCCTCTGTTAGGATGGCTAATACTCCAAGCTCAGAGGATGCTGCGGGCCTATTCTTCAGCCGGGACCGCGCACGGCGGCTCGACAAAGTGACCGTAAAACCAATACATTATAAGTTTTGTATAATATACCGGCTAGGCCATGGCTCGACAAAGTGACCGTAAAACCAATACATTATAAGTAACATTTCACATTGATACTTAAGCTTTGTATAATATACCGGCTACGCCATAGCTCGACAAAGTGACCGTAAAACTAATACATTATAAGTTACATTTCACATTGATACCTAAGCTTTGTATAATATACCGGCTAGGCCATGGCTCGACAAAGTGACAGTAAAACCAATACATTATAAGCTTTGTATAACATACCGGCTAGGCAACGGCTCGACTAAATGACCGTAAAACCATTACATTATATTCAATATTTTCAGTATCAAAACTACACATGTTCATGTCGACTTAAAGCAATTGTTAACAATTTTTACCGTCCCGTTTTTTGTCTAGAGGTCATCAAAGATACCCCGTTTCCTCATATATTTTGTCCGTTTAGGGCTTGTTTGTGGTGTATAAAATTTGTTCTAATTAAATTTGTATTTGATTTAGAATTATTTCAAATGCAAAATTCTGTAGTTTAGACATGTGTTAAAGTAAGCATCAATAATGATAACAAATTTAACTAGTTTGAACTGAAGTACATGATTGTTCTGAACAGTATAGGCTGAATTTTTTACTCTATTTTTATCACTATTAAAAAATTCTTGTAAAAAATTCTGTCGTTTAATTTTTACCAAAAATTTATAATAGAAAAAATTATAGTATATGTAAGATAGGTTAAAATTATAGAAACTTCTACCGACCCATTTTTTCTTAATTTAGAATAAAGTGGGTAAAAATCAATAAAATTGCTGAATCTGTGCTATAAGTTACCTCCCTTGGAAGAAATCCGACTTTTACATATTTTCATTATCTTTGGACAGCATTGCAAAAATGTAGAGTAAAATGCACTTATTATAAACAACTTGATGTTAAGTATTTGTTTTCATGACAAAGTGAATATATATTTGTTGTGTGGAAAAAAAATTACAGTTTAAAAATTTTGATCGTACCTATTGCAATGATTCTATTTTTTCGTGTAAGTAATAAAAAAGTGAAAAACGGAGGTATCTCCTCCTACCCTAGGTCTACCCCCTTAAGCATTGTATAATATACCGGCTAGGCCATGGCTCGACAAAGTGACCATAAAACCAATACATTATAAGCAAAAACATTATCTGTTCTTATATGATAAACCTTGTGACATAATTTTTGTGATAGTTGATGAAATAAGATTGGAAAACTGTTTCATTGGTGTTAACAATACTTCATTTTCTGTTTCAGGCAATGTCATCTACTAACAAGTATAAAGCTGGACCGACTGTTGGGGCTGGATCACAGGCAATGTCGACTACCAACCATGACTGCTGGGCAGACTGATGGGACTAGATCGTCGGTATGTTATTTTTCAGGTATAGATCTACGTAGACGTACAGGCTTATGCAGACATTAGTTTTACTAAAATAGTCCATAAACTTCGTCGAGACGAATTAAAATTATTAAATAATACCAAAAATTATAATTCTAAGGTAATCCTGTTTTTTATGTCATTAAGCAGTTCTTAAACTTAAGTTTAATTCCTTTTGGCTTGACCCGAGTTACAACATATCACATTAATGCTTAAGTTTGGTACCATAAACCGACTAAGCCGCTGCTCGACAAAAACTGACCGTAAAACAAACCTATTAAGCAAAAGCATTATCATTTCTTATATGATAAATCTTGTGACATAATTTTTATGAATGTTGATGAACTAAAATTGGAACACTGTTTCATTGGTGGTAACAATACTTCATTTAAACTGTTATTTTGACATTTTCTGTTTCAGGCAATGTCGACTACCAACAATGATTCTGATGGACAGACTGATGGGACTAGATCGTCGGTATGTTATTTTTCTGGTATAGATCTACGTAGACATAGAGGCTGATGCGACGTTAGGGGTACTTATATAGCTTTCAACTACGGTGAGACGAACTTTAAATTATTAAATAACACCAAACATTATAATTTTAAGAAAATCCTTTTTATGTCAATAAGCAGTTCTTTAACTTAAGTTTAATTCCTTTTGGCAACATATCACATTTATGCTCAAGTTTGGTACCATAAACCGACCAGGCCATGGCTCGACAAAACTGACCGTAAAACAAATCTATTAAGCAAAAGTATTATCATTTCTTATATGATAAATCTTGTGACATAATTTTTATGAAAGTTGATGAACTAAAATTGGAAAACTTTTTCAATGGTGATAACAATACTTCATTCAATTAATAAACTTATTTTGACATTTTCTGTTTCAGACTATGGCAACAACAGAAAATGATACTGCTGGATCATCGGTATGTTATATTTAAGTTATAGATAACTTCGTACGCGTAGAGGATAGTGATTTATTGATTGATGTTTTACACCAACGTCAGCAAAATTTCAGCGATATTGTTGCTAGAACTGTTAAGTAAATTGAACAATTATTAAAAATATATAAAACATCTACTTAGTGTGCCTTTATACAATTAAAACAAGAGTGTAAAATATATATAAAAAAATTAGTAGATGAAATGCCAATTCAACTGTTACAATATTAGAACTTTAAGATAAACCCATTTAATCTTACTAAACAAATTGATTGATGCTTTACTCCAACTTCAGCAATATTTCAGCTATATTGTGGCTAGCACTGTTGAGTATATTGAACAAATTTCATAAATACATCAAATATTAATATAAAACCATATAGCTTTGAACAAGTAAAACAAATGTTAAAAACAATAGTAAATTTTTTGGTTTAACAGTAACAATATTAGAAATTAGAAACTTGTTTAAAATTGATCCATTTAAATCTTAGTTAACAAATTGATTGCTTTTAAAAATTGAACGATTATGCCGCCACTGTAGAGGCTCTTGTAGACATTAGGGGTAACAAAATAACAAAATAAGTAAAAATGATGCACTTTTTCCCCCATGTTAGTCTTTCCGGGGGAAATTCTGGATCGATCCTAAATTTCCCCCGGAAAAAACTAGCATGATCCAATTTATCTCCCAACAAACTCAATGATGACATGAGCCAGTTTTTCCCCCCGACGTCATCGATAATCTTCGCAACGTTCTCCTCGGCGCATTTTATTCTTCTCTTTTAATGAGAAAGCCATTTCGCCCTTTTTTTCTTTTTTTTGTTTTATTCTTAAATGTACAAGTTGTAATTTAGTGAAAACTATATTTTGTACAAAAAGTCTGTACAAATTATAATTTGTACAAAATTAGCTTATACAAGTTATAATTTGTACGAAATTAGCCCCAAAATGACCTGCAACTTGTACAAGACTTAAGTCATTTGCTGAACTTCGTGCGTGCAACCTCAAGTTTTCAAAGGGGATCATCCAAGGACTATTTTGACCAAGTTTGGATAAAATCGCCTTTGCTGTTTCAGAGGAGATGATCTTTGAATGCTTTCCCATAGGGTCCAATGTCAAACAATGTTCCCCGCTGGCGGCCATCTTGGATGTGATGCAGACTTTTTTTCAAATGATTCAACTAAATACTGTTATGACCAAGGTTTCTTTCAAATGGACTATCAGTTTTTCAGAATGAGGTCTTAGAAAATGTTTCCCATGTGGCAAATTTGTTTCCGCGCTGGCGGCCATCTTGAACCTTTTTAACCTCTGTTCATATAGTTTTTAAAGTAAAGAATAAAAAAACATCAACATTTTGAAAATTTTACAGAAAATGGCAATAATTCTAAATTGGGTCATCAGATTTTTTTTCAAAATTGCACGGTGGGTAGACCTTGTCATGCTGATCTCTTATACACAAGTCAGTTTTATTTATATATGTAAAGGCGTTTGAGTTATTTGCCAAAAACTGCAATCAGCCTCTCTGTTCTTTTTTTAGCTGTTTGAACTGGGACAAAGAAATGACAAATTTGAAACTATACCCTAGTAATTATTCAGTTGAAGTTTTGTTCCATTTGGCCGAGCGGTTTCACGGTTTTTGAAAGTGAGCTAACGACGGACCGCAAATAAGTTGATGCTCAGCAATCACTGAATACATACTATGCAGGGATAGTCCTTAAATATTTTTTTACAATTCATATAACAAAACCTTTCATTAAGACATATGTATGATTTTTTTTTTTTTTTGAAGCATGGACATGATCATTTATATTCAAATAAAGGGAGAAATTTTGGCATGGGGGAAAAACTGCAATATGTACACATATTTCAGTTTTTTCGGGGGAAAAACGACTCTGATCCAAACTTTCCTAGGGGAAAAATTGAATCGATCCAGTTTTTTCCCCGGGGGTAAAACTGGCATGGGAAAAATGGCAATATAACACCGGTACTAAGTCCTGTTATCCCGAGTTCCTATCATTGTCTGTGTTTGTCTTTTGTCATTTTGTTTTTTTTGCACAGAAATCTTGATGTTCTGTTTCCGATAATATCAAGTACACAGAAGGGTAAAACTGGTCAGTCGGCATGTTATTTGTCACTTATAGATAACTGCACTGATGAGACATAAGTTGTCGAAATGCGCATATGCAGAAAGTAAATTCACGGTAACTTCGGTATTTAGTTATTTGTAGACGTAGAGGCCGATGCAGACGTTAAGAGTACTAAGCTGAACACACTGACTAAATGATAAAATCATGAGTGTAATCAGGTACACCAATAGAGTAAGCATCTCCTGCTTCTCTTAATGCACCCGCTGTTATGCATTTACAATATTGTCGTTTGAAATCATATTATCATTGTTCCGGAAAGAGTTACGATATAGCACATTGGTACCATAAAGCCACTAGGCCATGGCTCGACAAAACTGACTGTAAAACTAGTATTTTTAGCAAAAAGTGTTTCACTGGTACTGACAATACTGTTGTGGACCGTTGTAGAATATCTTGTTCCAAGACAACAGAGGTTTCTTTTTGCCATTAAAAGTTGTTTTTCCTCTACCGGGGTTTACATGTTCATCACGACGCATGTCTTATAAGAAGCAGGAGATGATGCTGACTCTACCGGTGCACCTGATCACACCCATGATGTTTTTATTTGGTCCGTGTTGTTACGTTTTGTATATGTGTGTGTCTTCAGTTCTCTTTTCTGTGTCGTGCTTATGTTATGACTTTTTTCCTTTGTTTTCTGATGTTGCCATTGCCCTTTGATTGTTCGTTTTAGACTGACGGTTCGGTTCTTACTTGTTTTAGTGTTCAATTTAACATGTCCCGATATACATAGTTAAAATTTTACCTTTGGACAGTATTATTCTAGTTCTTTTAAAATATTTTTACAAAAGGAAAAAATCAAGTCTTAGGGTTTACAGAAACAAACAATGAGGGCATCGACCTCACTAGAAAGTATGGTGGGGATAGAAAATTAGTTAGTTCTCTTACTCAAGAAATATAGATCATTATACAACATGTAGACTGTCCCTCTTTACACTGTTTTCCTACAATTGTTAGCGGCGAGGCTTTAAGACTATCCCGTATAGATACTACAAATTAAATTGTTTGTCATTCACTTAGGGATCAGTAGCTCTGTAGACGGAGCTCCAGAAAAAAAATCCAGTCCGACGGACACATTCAAAAAAAAATGAGGGTACATTGGACAACCAGGAAAATCAGTTTCGATTGCAACTTGAAAAGGAACCAACTTAGAGGCTGGGAAATTTACGCCATATAGCGAGTCTTTTCTTATTTTTTCAAGAATTATAGGATGTATCAATATTGCATGGGGCGCTTTTGACAGTTTGTCTTCAATGATTTGGATGAGGGTCTAAGTCATATGACCCGACAACCCTTCCTAGACAGCATATTCACCTGTCAAGTACGTCAGAAGAGACTAGTCAACTCTGTGTGAGAAGCAAATACAAATGTTGAAGAGAAGTCTTTTCGCAGTAAAACCAAAATCATGCAATCAGAGATAAGGCTTAAGTAACTGATAGTATAAACTTGTTTCTTATATTTAGTTATTTTGTTACCACTGGGTCGATGTCACTGCTGGTGGACTGTTAGTCCCCGAGGGTATTCACCAGCCCAGTAGTCAGTACGTCGGTGCTGACCCGAAAGCCGATTCCATTTGGAACCTTACAATATCTAAATGTTTGTAAATTTTGTTGAGTATCTACCTCATGCAAAGCTATGTCCTTAGCCGATTTTGGCTTTACATTTAGATCATTTTGGTAATTTGTTCTCTATCAGTATTTATACATCTTTGAGTTTATGGTCTTCCAGATGTTTAGATTTTATCTGCACGGAGGAGACAAAGGTTGTCGAAAATTAAAATTCACACTAACTTCGGTATTTAGCTATTTTTTGCATTTGTTTATGCAACGGATTAAATTTGCAAGGCTTATCTTCTCTTTAGCAAAGTAGACAATTTTAACATAACATACCATCGCTATTCACACATTCAAATTTGACCGCCCTAGGCCATGCACGCGATTTCACAAATACAAATCTTGAACACTATCATTAGTATTGGTAAAACGAAATAAAGGTGAATACAATACAAATTAATTCAAACAATTAACTGAAGCATTGATATTATTTCTCATCTAAATGAACATTTACAGAACATTTGTCTATTTTTGTTGTCAGATTTCCGATAGTTTAAAAACAGGTTCGGTAATGTTTTAAATTTAATGTTTGCTATCTAAAGACAGCTCTTCTTTCCAGTATTACACAAACTGGTTCAGAGTGTATCAAGGTAAAGACATCAACTTCGATTATAGGTTATTACAAAAATTTACATATACAGTAAACCTCGAATATAGCGAACACGCATATAACGAATTTACACATATAACGAAATTTTTGAAATCCGCGGTCGAAATCCTTTAAAATTCATTATAATTTATTAGTTTATAACAAATTCGCTTTCTGCTTATTTTCTATAACGAAGTCCTTACTTTTCCCCATGATCAATAATTACTCGTACTTTTTGTCGGATATAACGAAGTCTAAATCACACTGACATAGCGATAAGCTAAACTAGGATGTAATGCTAAGTTTAGAGCTTTCCCTTTTGTTACACCAATACACAATACTCAGAGGATTCAAATCATAGCATAACTTGCTGGACAGTAGGATAAGCTCAAAATTACATCCGAGGTTCGGCTTGCCGCTATGAAGGGTGTGCGATTGTCCAATGCTAAATTGTCAATCACGCGTATCGAATGGTTAAAATGTGTATCATACATACAGCTCATTAAAATTATTGCAGTTGGAGTTAACACATGTGTTATGGTCTCATGTTCATTTACTCCATATCCTTTCATAAAATATTTGATTTTATTGGCAATAAAACTAATCTATTAATTCAGAAGGTAAAAGTTTTTGTCATTCTTATTGTAGTTCAAATATGACCTTGCCGTTTCAATTTCTTTGGAAACAAAATATGAAATTATTCAAAATCCCAAGAAAGAAAATCAGCCTTTAATGACATCGTCGAAATTTGACATTCACCGAGTACTATTAGCACATTTTTTAAAAACTCGTATAAACAAGATTTTTAATTTCGTGTAATAAAACTTAATTATTTGAATTTGTACAATAATTTTTTTTTATTTATAGATTACTTGATTTACATGTTCATCTATTAAAACAAATTCATTATATCATATAACGAAGTTCGCTATAACAATATAACGAATTTCCTTTATAATGAATTTATTTCACCAGTCCCCTGAAATTCGTTATAAGAAAGTTTTACTGTACCCGATAAATACTGACAGAATATACAGTAACTGCACATGTAACGAAGTCTCTATCAATACATGACAAAACCAAGCAATGGAACAACGCACAAAACCAAGAAATGGAACAACGCACAAAACCAAGCAATGGAACAACGCACAAAACCAAGCAATGGATCAACGCTTCTATTTTTTTATATTGAAGTCACCAAGAGGCTTTCAACAATGAGTTTTGCTCGTTCCGCATAGTAATTGCAAGACGCTCCTAAACTCTCATTGGAGTGTAATTCTCAAGACATCCTATGGTAGGAGTGATGGTCCCTTGAAATTTTCGCTACCGGAAATGAGAAAATTTTCTGACATTCTTGAAACCGAAATTAGGAAATAGGACAGTTTTAGGTAAATATCAAATCTTAAACTCCTACCGCTATATTAGGAAATCAATCAATGCATCTACTTTTTAAAATACCATTATGTTTAAATAATTAACCGTCTGGAGTTGAGATTAATTGTCCCGTGATCAGATCAGATCTCAACTGATCGTAATTATATTTGCTTCAACAATAAACGGAAACAACGTTTTAAAAAATTCTATAAAAATCTAATAAAAATATACAACTAAGGTTCATTGGAGTATTATTCTTGATTCTTTTTTTTTTGTAACTTCCCCTACGAAGAACAGTGCTCAGGAACCAGTTGAGAAACCAGTTTGTTGATGCCGGTACGTAAGCAGAAGATAAGAAGATAGAATGTTTAGCGAATTATTCATTATTTGTGGATATTACATTCATTAATAAATCGTGACATTGGGTACACGGAATGTGACATTGTTCACACTAACTCTAGGCATCAGTGTGTTAACCGCACATGCATAAATTGCCTTTGTCAGATTAAAAAGTTGTGCACTGTCTCTGACGTCAGTGATGATTTACTGTAGTCCCTCAAGACGAAGAATATAACAGTACCACGTATGTCCATAAATATTTGTCTTATAACACTTAATGTTATGGTTCTTTGTTCAGGGAGTTATACTCATCTTAGCACTGTCTGACTATCTACCCCACTTGTCATTAACCGTTTCTGCATTTCTCAAAGTACATTGATATGATTTGGAAATGTATAAAATTGACAAGTGGGAAATGTTTATATTTGGCAAGGGGCACTTTGACCAGCTTTCAGATAAAATTGATAATGTCTGGAGTTGAGAAAACTATTGTGGAATAGGAAGAGGAATAATGCAATAAAAGCAAATAATATATAAGTAAACTGAGCATATACTAGTTATTTGAAAACCCTGATTGTGTTATTCATGATTTTATTCGGTTGAGGGACCGACCATCAAAATTAAAAACGGGGATGGACAATGGGTTCCCCACCCAAAATATGTTAAATATGAAAAAGACAGGAAATTGGGTAAATGTCAAGGAGACAACATCCCATCTCCAGGAAGTTGATTTTATGTGAATAAAAAATATTTTGGCAGCAAAATTAATGAATCAGAATATTCTGAAGGAGGCTTTCTGTCCAAAAAATGATGCCAATTCTGAACAAAAAATATTTTGTTGATATGACTCAAAGAATATTTTTTTTTTGTGCAGAGAATAAAAACATACCCGGCCCCACTTTTTCAAGTTAAATGGTTGGTTCCTAAATCTACAAGTACATTCATCCTACAGGCAAACAATTCCAATTTGATCTTCTGCAGTTATTTCTTTTTAAGTCTTTATAGAAAAAAGAAGGGAAACGGGGAATGTGTCAAAGAGACAACGACCCAAAGGGGAGTAATAACATATCAAAGCCACCATATGTCTGCAATGAAATGATGTCTATCTAAGGAAGGTACTTTTTTTACAATGCTTTGCAAAAACACAAGTGTACACTTCACAGTAAATCACTTTCGTCAAATATCAAATACATAATAGAATATAATCTAAGTAGTTTTGTCTCGGCTCTTCTGTTGAATCATTCAATTATTGGTTATAAGTTTCTTGCATGAGGTTACCTTTATATGTTCCCAAAGTTCATGAGTCTTCTTATTTCAAACTCTACCTACCTTAAAATATAACATTGCTTAACTTCTCATGCACTGTTGCAGTTCCAGGAATAGTAAACTCTTTCTGGATTCTTCTTTAATTTCAGAAGAAGTTTTGACAAAAATGGTAATTTTTTGAAAGGTGGATATGCGGGTGCAGCTGTCACATGTCAAATAATAGTGGGTCACGATGGGGTATAAGCGGGAAGTGTGATTGGCATTTTTAAAGTCAGCGCAAAATGGGTTTGTAGTAAAAAAGAGCATGTGAAAACGGGAAAAGTTCTGGAGCGTGAAGCGGGAATCACTGAAAAAAAACAGCCAGCCGTCACGGAAACAGAAAAAGGTGGCCTCTTTCAGAATCTTTGTAAAATATTTTCCCGCTCAGGAAACAGGAAAAAGAAATAAAATTGACAGGATTTCGGGAAAAGGACCCTTCATTGAGACCTTACAATATCATCAGAAGCGGATCCTGGGTTTGAAGTTTGAAAAAGCAAAAATCGTGACATTAACTCAAAATTGATTTTTTCCAGTTGTAGACAGCACACACCCCTCACACCTCCTTCAAAGGGAGTCTCGGTTTGGGTCATTTTCTATAAATCCCATTAATTTTTCTCGATCTTCCAATTCAGGGATGTGAAAATATTAAACAATGAACTTTAAAGAGGCCGATTTTTCCTGCTTCTCGCTGGAAACCTTTCCAGTTCTCTAGTGCAATTTTTTTTACCATGATCCTCTTCCCTCTTGCAGCTAAAAAGGCCAATCCCCCATTTACACACATGCTGGTTGTTTTTTCTGCTCTTACCACAACTGTTGCTACTTTCAGTTTCTTTGTTTTGTGAAGGTTTACTATTACGTTCTTGTCTTTTTTGTCATGTTGTCTGTGTTTTGCTGTGTTTCTAATTTTGGACTCTGAAATTTCTCCCTGCATTTCATTAACCTGCGGTATTTGTTTGCTGTTAACTTGCAACTGAGAAATACTTTTTCCAGGAACTATATATAGTCCCTATTTTTATGAAAAAATCAGTCCCCCCTTACTGAGAGGTACCGATTTTTTTTTTATTTTATTAACATACAGATTTATTTTAAGTAAATACAATTGATCAGTGACTTTATCTTTTGGTCATCATGCAGTCAGTGTTAAGTCCGCAGTAAATATCATTCAACACTAATATTGATCAAGAGAACGTAAAACAACAATTGCAATATTTGCAATTACGTTTACTCACTTTTGAAATGGACATTCGTTAACATTAACATTCGCTCTGCTTGAGTATTGAGTCGCATTGCACGAGGTATACAAATCAGTAGAAATGTGAAAACCATGAACAAAAGGATAGTATCGAGTTTATTTAATTTGAGAATTCAAGACGTACTCGTTATTTCACTCAGAAAAGAAAACAAAACTGCAAAAAGAAGTTTGGATGTATTGGGCATTAAATCTTGTTGAGACAACGTAACTGCTCCTTTGCACAGAAATTTAAAATACTTCTTATACTGCGTTGAGCGTACTGATTTTCTTAACCAAAACCGAAATTAAGACTTCAATAGTGCCTCCAGCCATTTATATCTATGGTATTTTAGGCAAATCAATTAATAAGATTATAAGAAGGAATGCATTACGGTGGAAGAGGAAACCAGAGCAATTAGCTCTGCAAAAATAAAAATCATGGGTATGAGAAGGATATTTATTTATCCATCTACACGACCCCAAACCCAAACAAATACGAATTGCCGTGTTTTAGGATTTATGATTTTTGAATTCCTCCTTTTCTCATTCTTGCTTTGGAATTCGTTTGCCGATGTATTGTATGTAGAAATATAATAGAGGGCACGTGAATGCAGGATGGTGTTGCTCCAACGTTTGGCTACTCGTCAACGAAAAGGCTTTCCATACTTCCAGCCTAACCCGAAAAGACGGTACATAATAACGGCATCTGTGTAAACAGAGCACCTGAAAACTTTTCAGTTACCTGGTAACATATCGAGGCGACCTCAATGCTATATAGAGTATGTTTATTTCCGGCGAATTAAATTTTTAGTCTTCTCAGGGCCCCTCTTATACTACACCATATAACCAAGCGGACGCCGAACATATATATAAAAATTATATCCGTTGGTCTTCGTGCATATACATTCGTCATCCGTTCTTTATTCAGTGAATACGGTACATGTACGGTCATGTCCGCTTTGTATGGGGATTTTTAACAGGTTCAAAACGAATCCCGAAGCAAGAACGAGGGAAGGGGGATTATTAAAACTATATATATGACACAAATGATTTTTACGTCATTTTAAATATAACCATTCAAGAGTGTAGCATTTTATTGACCAATGACGAAACGCCTTCTTTCTGTTCAAATATTTAAAATATAATTGAATCATTTCAAAACGCTTGAATCGGTTTTTAGGGGCTCCGGCTACGGAGCTAATTAAGCATATTTGTAGTATTTTTGATATTTTCAGTTGCAGCTGAGCCATTTATTAGAGCTACTAGTCTGTAATTTAAACCTTTTTTTTCAGAGAGTGGTAGTGATAGATCATATTAGAACAGGTTTATACATTTTGTTTTCTTGTAATATTTTCATGCCGGGTACGTCCCCAGTCGGTGGATAGGGGAATGCACTGTCTATGCGGGAAAGTGTCGTCATAATACGGAAAGCCTGACCGCTAACCATTGTAGCAAAATGTGTGGACAAACGCCACACTCCATGAAGTATAAAAACCCTTTCTTTATTGTCTATAGAGAACACTGATACTCGTGTAGAGGGCTAAATTTCCTGTCCCTACCCATTTCTCTCCTTTTCCAGTGGCATTCAAAACTCGTTGGCCCGGTTATCCCCTCCAACTTTGTTTCTTTCTTATCATACTGATATTTTTGTTTAGTTGATTAACCTTTTCCCGTCCTGATATAGATGAAATATTGCTCACTGGACGTTAAACTCTTAACTTATCAATAAATCAATGTATGAACCATGAAAAATTTGCAGCTTCATCAAAAATAATGAAATAAAAGTGGTGGATGTGGCGTTGTTCGACATTCAGCAAGTGAATTCCGCTTAAACTGGTGCTAGGGGCCGTCTTGAACTTACTGTGAGGTAAGAGCGTTTGCTCTTTGTTGAAGGCCTCATAGTGACTTCAAGATGAAGAACAACAATCAAAGCGTTGTTCCATTTGCTTAATATTACCACGTATTTATAGGGATTTTGTCCCATGTACATTTACTCCATATCCCTTCATTTGTTTAAATAGGTGATTTTAGGTTTGAATGACAATAAGGTGATCCTTACAGAGAGCTTTCTCAGATAAGGTATGGACCTTCCGGGTACCTTTTTAGACGGGACCATCTAAGAACCTATGTGACTAAGTTTTGTTCTAATTGGACCAATAGTTTTATCATAAGATCTGAATGATTTCCATAGTGTCCATTATTATAACAATGTTCAGCGCTGGTAGACATCTTGGATGCGGTATGGACCTGCCGGATACCTTGTAAGAAGGGACTGTCTTGGGAACATTGTGACTAAGTTTGGTTATACTCTTTGAATGTCTTTACCATAGGGCCCAATATTAAAACTATGTTCTCTGGTGGCGGCCATACTGGATGAGGTACGGTTTTGAAGGACTATTTTGACCAAGTTCTTTCCGATTGGCAAAGTGGTGTCAGAGGAGAAGATCTTTAATTGAAAAGTTTACGGACGACGGACGCTAAGTGATGACAAAAGCTCACACTGTCATAATTTAGTATTCCCCTCATAACTCGGAAAGGAAAAAAATAATCAAAAGTTCTTAAGTCTCATGATATTTGCACATTTTGGTTTTTACATTTCATAACGAACAGGCTTATCTCGTGTTTATTATGACACTTTTCTTTATGTGAAGGTCGGAAGGCTTTTTCAGAGCTCGCTGGTTTTTCTAATGGATCAATCCTGTAAAAATGGCAGAATACGTGCTCGCGTCCTCTTTATTTTAAAGGCCGCACGCCTGTTAACATTGTGAAATACCAGGGTGAAGCATTCATTTGCAGACTCAATAAAACTTGCACGGTTGGTCGAGGTATAAAAACCTGACTGTGATTTAAATCGGTATCTCAAGTTGCCATAATTTGAGCAACAGCGATATTACAGATTCGGATCACGCAATAGGCCGTTTGGACGAAGAACAAATTTTTTGATGAAGATGAAGAAATTGATGCCTCTTTTTTCTGGATTCTCAGGAATCGGTACCGAAACGGCTCCTTCTCAGAGGTGAGAAAAACTGCCCCGGATGATGCACGTGACAGGTTGTTGTTCCCGAGCAGGACATAATTGTCCATAGGAAAGGCAAATGAGCTAAAAATGTTAGCAATGGTAAAGCTCCAAAACGAAAGGCTTCGGAAACGATAATCGATATTGCCGAAACCATGTAGTCCGAAGTCAACTGTAAACCTTACAAATAAAGGCTAGTAAATAACAAGCTCCTAAAGACAATTCTGTGGTGATTAAATCATTATTTAAAGGCTTATCTAACTATCTGAAGTCTACCTTAAATGGAAAAAAAACAAGTCACTACTTGGGATAGAAATGAACCTAACATAAACGAGAGAGTATTTACAATTATTAATAAAAGTAATAATGAATGTGAAAATCAAATCTCTGAAGGTGACATTGAGAATGAGAATTAGGCGAGTAGCTTTTTTTAAAAAGTCATTTAGTTTTCAACTTTAATGCACCTACCGAACACATAACTAAATTTTTCACAGTTGTTCATTCAATGTACTTTCTTTTTTCCCGGTCGTAAGAAAATCAAACGGTGCAATATTTGTAAAAATGCGACACTATTCAACTTCAGAAATCAAGGCGGTGCTATTAGCATTGCATCTGAACATCGAAATCCCGATTCAAAGTGAAGTAGCAGTAATAGTATCATTCAATTTACATTCCCAAATATCACAAATAAATTATCAAAGTCTCAGTCCCATGTTTTTTTTTTATTTTCGCATGTTAAAATGTATTCAAAACTTCCGACTCGTGACTGAAGGAGCCTCCATGTGTAAGTTCGCATCTACAGAACCGTGGGGAATAAACATAAATTATGGCTAAAACCAAAATCACAAAATGCCGTCAACCGCCGATAACATATAGTGAAATATTGCAATTAAAGACACGTTGCACAAGGGCTTTGCAACAATTTACTAAAATCACAAAATGCCGTCAACCGCCGATGACATATAGTGAGATATTGCAATTAAAGACACGTTCCACATGCACCTAGGGCTGTGCAACAATTTACCAAAATCACAAAATGCCGTCAACTGCCGATAACATACAGTAAAAGATTGCAATTAAAGACACGTTTTTACATGCACCAAGGGCAACAATTTACATCCTAAGGAGATACAATAAGGAAATTAATGGACCTACATCCATTGTTTTTATGTGTAAAAATGTTACGCTACATGCACAAGAAAATATAATATAATCGGACATCTGAAGACAAAACATCCTGAAATCTCAACAGATTACTTTATCAAAATTCAGCCGTTAAAAATTGTAGAAAAATCCCCGAATCAATCAAGGAGAGAATTTGTAAGATCAAGAAGAGAATGCGAACTATCTTGGATAAAAAACTACAGACAGCTTATCCACTTTGGTTAAATGACAACATCATGGATCAGGGAAACATTTCTCAGTGCACTTCTATTGACATCATGGGAATTTGTTCTCCAAAATTACGCCATCGCAGCTCACATGGTCGAAGAGTGACTAATAACATCAAAAGCAAATGTAAAAACCTCGTAAATATAAAAGATCTTTATTCCGTTTTCAAAAACAATGGGCAGCAATGGTTTGCTCACTAAACTTTGTTAAGTTCCTGTAACACAACTTTATAAAATCTCTTTGTAATAAGATACTTATAGGTTTCATTATGAGTGAGGGTTGTATATCGCTTGCTATCAACTCGAGTTATTTAATTACACAATAATAATTAACGAGCTTCAGCGAGTTAATTAAGTTGTGAAACCTATTTATCTTTTGATAAATTTCATGTGTAAACTCTTCTGTGGTATTCTCCCAATTATGTTGAATTGGGAGAATTTAGTTTGTTGTGTTTATGAATACATTTAATATTGATTCTGTACTTTAAACTTATCCTTATAATGAATGTAAAGTCTAACAATAAATTTTCCCGTATATAAAGTAGAACCTATGATCAACGAAAAGTGTTGTAGATGTAGAAACTATGTTGCATATAAGCACATGTATTGATTAATTGAATATTGTTTAACGTCTACTTAGCAATATTTCAGCTATATCAAGACGAGAACAAGTTTGTTAATAAATAATCACTTTGGGGTATGGAAAGGGCCACGGGACGAGAAATTCTGACTGCCACTGGAAAAGTAGGGTGAAATCGTCAAGGGCGGGGAATTGAGCCTTGTAGCCGATCACCTACGGACCACCCCCAAAAAGAGCTTGCTAAAATGATTCTTTGATGTGCAGGAAGCGTAGCATTTCTTCCAACACGTGGACCTGAGTTTACATCCCATCCGAAAGATGGGTTGTATATTGATTAATCCCGCACAACCACGGAATGGGTCCTATTTCTATATCCCGGGACCCTCGGGGTCCTCTGTTAAGAAGACTCATACTCTAAGCTCAGGGATGCTGCGGGCCTATTCATAAGCCGGGACCGCGCACGGCGGTATAAGCACATGTACACAACAATCAAAAGCAATGACAAGTATATGGTTCCACACTGGTGACAAACCTGGGTATCTTTTCAGAAAGCTTTAAACATCTATAATAAAATTAAATTTCTGCTTGTCAGTTGAGTGAAAATGTTACGAATTATTTGGATTAAATGTATCTATAGGTGTAAATTTCTCTGTAACTGCGGTAATGATTTCGATGTCAATTTCCACGCTTCAATGATCTCAATACACATAACATCATTACATCAACTCGAGAAAGCAATGCATTAATATATTTCAAGTGGCCAAAACATATTCAACTGTTTTGGGGGAATGAATTATTATGTGTGTAGACACGAAGCTCTTTTTTCATTTCTTCTTCTTTCCAATAAAATGAAAAAATAATGTAGATGACATAATGAAATGAGCACGGAATTAAAAATAACAAAAGAATTTACATGACCTGGTTTTGACCCGATGTGTGACCTCTAGAACAACCAATGGAAATACGGCTGAAAAATTATCTAATCATATGAAAGGCCAATGAAATGATAGCATAAAAGTTATCCGAAAAGTGATACGAAAAATTATCTCATCGTGTAAGAAATAGATACTGCTACCACATCATAAGAGAATATGTCTTTTTTTTAACTCATAACAAAATTCTTTATTGAACAAAAATGCTGTTTACAGACATTAATAGGGTACAGCGATCCCCTATAAATTGTAATATATTATGGTATATAGAACAATCATACAACATTAACTTTATCGTCGTTTAGTGAAGTAACAGTTTATATACATTATGAGATAGATTGTTGCTGTCTGTCATATTCTATTAAAATTGATCCGTTTCTGCATTCTGTTACATTTTTGACATCTCTGGCACAGCCTTTGATGGTTTTGTCAAGAACAAACGGTGAGATTTTGGTTAAAGGTTTTGAGTCTGATGTACTTTGAAGAACTATAAATCTAAACCAGTCAGAATTTCTAATTTTTGATGGACGTTCGTCTTCATCACTTGTGTATAGATCTCTTTTACTATTCCCCACCCCCAATTGTGTGCTCGTGTCTCCATGGCCGAGGAGTCACGAGAACACAACCGCCGTGGAGTGCCAACATGGGCGATGCTTAAACACGGTGGATATCCAACACTTAAAGACTGGAAATCAATCCAGGTCATATCCGGTGCAATATGGCATGCAGGTTGGCCAAACCCATTTCCAGCCCAGAAATGCAAACCAAAAGCATCAGAGATACAAGGATAGTGTACTCTTACAGAGTATCCCTTCAGGGAGACAAGCATGTTGCCGGGGGTTTACCCAGCGATACAACTCTCCGGAATAACATCTCCACGATTGACCCATGAGCCAACGCCTTCTTTAGATATTTTGGTTTAAGAAAAACTTTTAAAATTTAAAGTATGACAATTAAAGAATATTGAATCTAAAGGGCTTGTGATGACCAGCCGATTGATCGAACTGGGTCCATTCGACCGCCCGTCTATATAAAGTAAGGGCCAATGTAGTGTGTTTCAACTACCCGTCCTCCACCGACATGGTATCCCGGCCTCCATCGACACTACAAATGTAGACGTGTCGAGTACATAAGAAGACTGGCTTCAAGCTCGTAGGTTTTCGCTTCAGACTTATTACCCCGGGACCCGATCGGGGCCTCTATTAGGAAGCCTCATACTCCAAGCTCAGAGTATGTTGTGGGCCTATTTTACAGCTATATCAGGATCAAAACAAGTTACTCAATTAAAAAAATATAAGTGAAAGAAGAAAGATACAAAGATGGAAAGGACAATCGGGACAACGAGTTTTGAATGTCACTTATTTGTTCTCTCTCAATTTTTAAACACCTTTGAGTTTTTGTCCCTCCAAACGTTTAGATTTAATCTGCACTGAAAAACACAAGTTGTCGATATGCGCATATACAGAATTTAAATTCACAGCAACTTAGTCATTTGAAAAGGGGAAAATGGGTAGGGGCAGGAAGTTTAGCCTTTTATACGAGTCCCAGTAACTTTGCTCTCTTTATACATTATAGAAGGGGTCTTAATACTGCATGAAGCGTGGCATGGCTACAATGGTTCACGGTCAGGCTTTATGACTTGACTACCCTGCATAGACAGGGCATTCTCCTATCCATCACCGGTAGCTCTAGAGCCGGAGCCCATGAAAACCTACAAGAAGAAAAAAGAAAAAAATCCCCTAAAATAAAATGAAAAAGGGATTTGTCATATTTCGAAACATGATGTGGATATTGACAGGATATTCTGCACGTGTCCGTTAAATTAGCTTTGGGATCCAGTGACCTGAGGATTTTACACACATACTGGCCTCTCACTGATACTGCCGATGTCTACTGAAATACATGACGATTCTTTACCAAACCCATTGGGAGTTTTGAATTTGATTTTCCTTCCGTAGTGCGACAGTGTTTTACCAGCAGACTAGGCTCCTTGAGCTAGCCGGCAGTTTAGCGGCGAGCACTCTTTGACCCATCTTTCAAAATTACGTTTTGTCCCCCCATTTTTCTTTTCTAGATTGTGGTCATGGAGTTAGTAGTCTACCTGTATGGGTTTTATTCGTATGTTTATTCTACGATAGGGAAACGGGACAGAGAAAGGGGAGGTTTGGGTACCCATAAACCGGTTTAACCCTACCGCTGGCTTTTTCTAGTGCCGGTACCAAGTCCGGCTGTCCCGAGTTCCTATCGTTGTTTATGTTTGTCTTTTGTATTTTTATTGTGGGTTTTTTTCTTGTGTAGTTCCTATTTACTTTCTGGCATGTGGCTATGTTTTTCGGCCATTGTAGGTGTTTCCTGTTATCTTTTTTATTCCATGTCTCCACATTTGACGTCTCTGTCCAATCTGTTCATATAGCCTTTGTTACAAATGCATTTCTTCCTCTACTTATTCAAGTGAAATAAAATGAAGCTTGACTACTTTGAATAGTTTTGCAAGAAGAACAAACGTTTGATAATATTTCAAGGCTTATTTTTTGTAGGAAATTTGCGCAAACGGGCTTTTAAACTGACAACAGGTTACTGAAAAATGTTGCGCAAACATCCAATTTTCCTTTGTGCAGCTGTCCACTTTTCTTTTTCAGGTATATTTGCTCAAATCTCCATCGCCCTCTTTCTCTCTTTCCAATGCATTTTACATTTTTAAATGCATTGTTATTTCATTGATTTCTAACCAAGTTCTTTTAATTTAGATAAGGGCTTTTCAGGAGGAGATTTCAAACGCTATCCAAGATTTCTTGAAAGGAACTGATTAGGCGAGTATTCCAGGATGTGAAATGGTATTGTTAAATATCTTCTGTAAAGGTAAGTTTTATTTAATATCGGAAATATAGACTTTTACCCATAAAAAGTCAGCAATAAACATTAACTATATACCAGCTTATAGACCGAAAGCGAGATTAATTAACAACCGTTTAGCAGTTGTAAGCTTTTCGCATGGTTGCAAAGCTTGTGGCAGAAAAAAGCCCAAAGTTAAAAGCTGAAAAATTAGTGAAACCGTCGATATATTGTAGGTGCCTTGCAGTCTTGACACATGCGGAACCCGAACCCTAAGTTGTATCGCCCGTTGTGGTTGAAAGTCAGTTCCTTAACCACTTGGCCACCCTGCCTCTGTCGGGATGGATGATGATGATAATATACTGTACCATTCATAAATACCGACAATGCAGAAGATTTATACAGAGAAAACGGCACGTAACATAAAAAGACTTAGATTCTCATGCAGGCCGGAAAATTTTATCATCGTATTTTTTCGAAGTTTTCAAATAAATTACTCTACCCACAGCCTCCAATTCGTGGTCAAATATCCAGGTACTTATCATCTAATCGCATCATACTATTTCGTTTGTTCTATAATTGCGTTATATCCTTGATAAATGAACCTCATGGGACAACATCAGAATACTTAAGGAACAAGGGAAGTGATCCACAGACGGCAACAGAGAAAAACAAGGAAGTGAGACAGCTAAAATGCACCGAAATTAAAAGACGAAATTAATGATCTATGGATGACAATATGTTGTACAAAAATGTAGTTATCATTAACACAGCCAAATTTAGTCATTATAAACACAGCCAATTCAAAACACTGTATAAAGAAAGAGGTATATAAAAAAACAAAGGATTGTTGAATAGTTAAGAGCTTAACGTCCAGTGAGCAATATTTCAGCTATATCAGGACAAGGTTATCTTTGTAGTAACGGCATACGGAGTTTACATCTCCCAGTCATGAATAGTTAAGAACTTAACGTCCAGTGAGCAATATTTCAGCTATATCAGGACGAGGTTATCTTTGTAGTAACGGCATACGGAGTTTACATCTCCCAGCCATTCAGATGTTGGATATTTAACAGCAGCGGCATACGAAGTTTACATCTCCCAGCCATTCAGATGTTGGATATTTAACAGCACCGGCATACGGAGTTTACATCTCCCAGCCATTCTTATGTTGGATATTTAACAGGGCCGGCATACGGAGTTTACATCTCCCAGCCATTCAGATATTGGATATTTAACAGCGCCGGCATACGGAGTTTATATCTCCCAGCCATTCAGATATTGGATATTTAACAGCGCCGGTATACGGAGTTTACATCTCCCAGCCATTCAGATATTGGATATTTTCATCTCCCAGCCATTCAGATGTTGGATATTTTAAGAAAATGAACATGAGACTATTACACATATGTTAACTCAACTGCAATAATTTTTATTTTATGAAGTAATCTTCAGATTACTTAATAAAAAATCTATATTGTGCTGCATTTCATTGTAACGATTACTTAATAAAAATCTATATTGTACAACATTTCGTTGTTAAGATAACGCAATGAAAATCGTTTGTGAACACTTGTATTCTATTTACTAAATGTAATTATAAGTATTGAATGCAATAATTTGTAGTTTTATTGTCGTGTGAAAAGGTGGTGTGGGATAAACTTTATTAATGTCGATACCTTTTGATTAAAAACTATTTCTGATATTTCAGTGCACAGATGTAAAAAACAGACTTGCTACTTTCTCATGTTTGTTTGAAGTTTGAAAAGTAGGTAAGTGTAAATCAGGATGTTTATGTTGTCAAAAATTTTTTACGACATTAAATTTGTGTACAGTTTTGAAAGCGCTCGAATACTTTTATCGAGGGTAATAACAAAATTATCAAAGGAACTTTTCAAATGTAAATAGACTGAAGAACTGAAGAAAGCGCCATATAGACCCCTTTTTTGCAGTTTTTCAAATGGAAATAGACTGAAGAACTGAAGAAAGGGCCATTAAGACCCTTTTTCTGCAGTTTTTCAAATGTAAATAGACTGAAGAACTGAAGAAAGCACCATATACAGTTGGTTGAACCCTCAACGTTTCAACATGAACGGAACGCGAACGGAGTGTACACGCGAGTGGAGCGAACGGAAAACGGAATGAATTACACGATTCAAACGATTCTTTGCATTCATACACGCTTCAAACGATTCGTTGCATTCATACACGCTTCAAACGACTATACACATATATATATAAATTCTTGTGGTGGTGGAAGACCATAACTATCAAAGTAAATATTTCTTTTGTCACGGAAGTCCCAACACACCCAATGCGTGCCGGCGCCACTTTTATCGTCCAAATTAAGGACGCCGCACTCATTCTTGTTTCGTTTTAGTGGTAGATTGTCCCTGCTGTAGACTCCTCTGAAAGAGGTAATACGTAGTTTATCAACCCAGTCTAAAATATCAAAGTTAGTTAGCGGATAAAGCGTCTGCCGTAGGCGCTTTTTTGCATGACGTAGGGTCTGCGTACGCTGTCTACTTGTAGTCCTCTACCCGGGCGTTCAACTTGTAGTCCTTTGCCTAACAGCGGCGCTGCTAAACCGGTTAGTAATGGCACTGCTAAACTGGCTAACATACCAAGGAATCCACCGGTTTGTTGTCTTTTTGTAATATTAAGACCAGTTCCTGATTTCTTTTTGAGTGCTGACTGCAATTGCTCTTTCTGTGTTTTTGTTAGGTGTTCAACGTAGGTTTTACGTAATAATGTGTTAATTTTATTGTGTGGTACGTCTGCTGTTAAACCAGAACCAAACATCTTTTTCACCCCGGTTTCAGCTAGAGCAGAGGCCGCTCCGATGCCAAGGGCAGGTAACAGTTTGGATGCCACTGTCTTTATGACCAGAAGTGCGAGTTTAGCAATTGCTCCAAGAAAACCTCCGTTTTACGACTGCTTCGACATTTGTGTCTTGCTAATTGTTATGTCTGTACCAGTACCAGAGGCCTTTGCTTTCGGTATTTTATTTATTTGTGTTTGTGTTAGCGCTAGCGGCATATCACCTGTTAATTGGTTGTTTGTTAGTCTTAATGTTAGAGAAGATATGTATGCTTTAGCTAAACTCTTTCTCTGACCTTCGGATAAACCAAGGCTATAGTTAACGTATTTACTACCTGCGGTACTCATTTTTATTAAGTCTAGATAATTATTATGTCGTTTCCGACCGTGTCTAAAATTATATCTTCTTCGTTCAGTACAAGGGCAAAGAT
>MJUU01029069.1:0-16165 GCA_002080025.1 Modiolus philippinarum
CCTAATTTTGCCTGGATGCTGACCTACCATCAGAGATGCATGCATATGAAAGGTTACATGATCCTACCATTTATATTGACTGAGATCTGAACTCGGACGTAAACTTGAATTCAAGTCGTTCAAGCGGAAAATATAGGTCAAAGTGACCTAATTTTGCCTGGATGCTGACCTACCATCAGAGATGCATGCATATGCAAGGTTACATGATCCTACCATGTATAGTGACTGAGATCTGAACTCAAACATAAAAATGAATGTAAGTCGTTCAAGCGGAAAATATAGGTCAAACTAACCTAATTTTGCCTGGATGCTGACCTACCATCAGAGATGCATGCATATGCAAATTTACATGATCCTACCATGTATAGTGACTGAAATCTGAACTCGGACGTAAACTTGAATGTAAGTCGTTCAAGCAGAAAATATAGGTCAAAGTAACCTAATTTTGCCTGGATGCTGACTTACCATCAGAGATGCATGCATATACAAGGTTACATGATCCTACCATGTGTAGTGACTGAGATCTGAACTCAGACGTAAACTTGAATGTAAGTCATTCAAGCGAAAAAATATAGGTCAAAGAGACCTGATTTTCTTGGAGGCTGTGAGATATCCCAAGATGCATCTGTATACAAAGTTTGATGATCCTACCCTTCATAGTTACCAAGGTATATACCTAAATGTGGACGCGGACGCAGACGCGGACGCCGGGGGGTACTCCAATAGTCATCCTCAACTTCGTTGAGGCGAACTAAAAAGGTCTATTTTATAGTTTCATGTCTTGACATTTCAATATTTATGACTTTTTGAGTTATCATCCAGAAACAAAATTTTTCTGAAATTTTCAGTCTATTTCTGGTAACTGTGACCTTAAAATTTGGCCTATTTTCTCCAGAATCTATAGGGTTCCTCCCCTCCTGGTATCCAACAACATATCCAAACATTTTGAGTTATCATCCGGAAACCGTGACCTTGACCTTTGACTTACTTCCTCCAAAATCAATAGGGTTCCTCCCGTTCTTGTACTCAACAATATATCCAAGTTTCATTTAAATAGGATGTAAACTTTTTGAGTTATTATCCGGAAACCATATTTTTCTGAAATTTTTAGGTTTTTTTCGGTCAGTGTGACCTTGACCTTTGACCTACTTTCTCCAAAATCTAGAGGGTTCCTCCCCTCCTGATATCCAACAACATATCCAAGTTTCATTTCAATTAGATGTAAGCTTTTTGAGTTATCATCCGGAAACCAACTTTTTCTCAAATTTTCAGTCACCGTGATGTTGACCTTTGACCTACTTTCTCCAAAATCAATAGGGTTCCTCCCTCCAGGTACCCAACAAAATATCCAAGTTTCATTTCAATTGGATGTAAACTTTTTGAGTTATCATCCGGAAACCAATGTTTGATGCCCGCCCGTTTGCAGGCAACACCAAACCAATAGCCAAGTATAACTTCGTTGCAACTCGGCTGAAAATGGACATTTTCAGGTTGAAGCCATGGCAATAGCAGCTTAATGTTAAAGCTTTAAACGGAAAAAATAGACGAAAGTATAGAACACAATCACTCCGAGTAGCGGCTAGAGCTTGTCGATTTTATATCCTGACCGGTTTCGGTCCATTCATGGAACTTCATCAGAAGAATACTGCAGTGTGCAGATGGAACTCCTTATATACTTTTGCTTAATTATGTGACACGCTGACTACCTTGAGGAGTAGCCGGCCACTACTGAACATTCTTTTGTAATTATTGGTAATACAATCGTTACCATTGGTAACATGGTCGGATTCAGTGCATTATGAATGAAAACTTCTGGTAGTAAACGTAAGGCTTCCAATTCCTTGTACCAATAACAAATGTTTACTGTAACATTGAATCAAGAAATGTTCAGTAGTGACCGGCTACCAGCTATTCCTCATGGTAGCCTGCGTGTCATATGATTAAGCAACAGTATATAAGGAGTTCCATCTGCACACTGCAGTATTCCTCTGATGAAGGTCCATGAATGAACCAGAACCGGTCAGAATTTAAATAGACTGAAGCTCTAGCCTCTACTCGGAGTGCTTCTCTTCTAAACTTTAAACTATTTTTTTCCGTTTAAAGACTAGAGGAAAGCTTTAACATTAAGCTGCCATTGCGATAGCTTTATATATTGATGAGCTGAGTTACAATCGTAACCATTCGTAACATGATCCGATTCAGTGCATTAGGAACGAAAACTTCTAGTAGTAAACGCAAGGCTTCCAATTCCATGCACTAATAACAAATGTTTACAATAACATTGAATCCAGAAACAAAGAAATGTTCAGTGGTGACCGGCTACCGGCTATTCCTCGTGGTAGTCTGCGTGTCACGTGATTCAGCAACAGTATAAAAGGAGTTCCTTCTGTACACTGCAGTATTCCTCTGATGAAGGTCCATGAATGGACCGAAAACGGTCAGGATTTTAATCGACAGAAGCTCTAGCCTCTACTCGGAGTGCTTTTCTTCTAAACTTTTAGCACTTGATTAGTACTACTACTGGAACAAATTTGATGTTCCTAAATCAAAGGGTTTTCAAAATATCCTGTATTTAGTAAAAGACAACACTGTCCTCATACTTTGCACGCCAATGTCTCGCTTTCCGCAACTTTCAGCGAGGGCGCCACAAAAATTATGGGCCTGACATGATTGTATTAGAAGTGGCAGGATAAAACATATCCCCTTCGTGGAAGGGCAGACATAATTGTGAGATCACAAACTATCTATAGTTTTATGTAAATGTGAGATTATAGTAAGAGCTGACCAATGGAAGATTAATGTTCAACCTCATCTTCCATCAGCCGTGACCAACCAGGGGTATCCATGTTTGTGATGCACCCTTTGTAACCTGACTAATCATCGTAAAATAACTGACATCAAGATGTATTGTACTCTCAAAGGCAGCAACTCTGCTGAAGCAGTATAAGTTTCCAGATATTTCTATTTGTATTTTACGATAGAAATAGGCATAACATTTTGTCAATAAAGGGCTACTCCCAGCACAGCATGATACGACCGCAGCATGTCGACCACTGAAATTTGAACAAGTGTAAACTAAAATGAATGTGGACACAGTAATTTGCTGGACACAATAAGGACCTTGACACATATATTAACTGGAAACAAACTAGTGAAAATAAAAATTAGCCCTTTTTAATCCCTTATTTCTAGGATATTGTAAGAGCTAAGAAATTCTGTTGACTACCACCAAAACAAATCCAAAGAAAAAAACTCAGGTTGAAATCAAATGAAATAAAGATTTCACAAATTTTGAAATACTGCAATTTGGCCCCTTTGACCCATTATAGCTTGGAAACCGAAGAGCAACACAAAATATACTGCTATAATGTGTAGTTGTTGAGAAATTGACTTTAACGCAAAACTTAACCAAAGTCACTGAAGCGTAAAATATAGGTCAAAGCCAACTAATTGTCAATGATTTGGGTAGTACTCATTAAGGCAATTAATTTGATAAAATATCATTGTCCTATAAGGTATAGTTATTAAGAAATGGACTTAAACATAAAACTGAAGCAGAGTCACTCAAGCATGAAATATAGGTCAAAGAGTCAAACTACCTAGTGAACTATGTAGTACTATCAAAGATCTACCTACTGACCTATTATCATTGTTCTACCTCTTACAGCTTCTGAGAAATCGACTTTAACGCAAAACTTAACCGGACGTACGGACGGAAGGACAGACAAGGGTAACACTATATGCCCCTTCCACATTCGTGGGCGGGGCATAATAAAGATTTCACACATTTCTAATAATTGCAATTTTGACCCTTATAGCTCGGAAACGGAAAGAGCTACATCAAATCCGTTGACATATCTCTGAAAGCTAACATTGAGAGGAATCCAAAGAAAAAAATCCCATCAAATTCTGATTTAAAATAAAGATTTTACATATTTATAAAAATTGCAATTTTGGCCCCCTTGACCCCTGATAGATCGGAAACGGTAAGAGTTACGTCAAATCTGTTGATATCACACTGAAAGTCTACAATGTGAGGAACCTAAAGAAAACTAGAGCTGTTGCCGGATGGCAGCCAGTTATACCCCCGCTAATTGAACCTTGAATCAATATGGCTAGTGTAAATTTGAGTGTGTGTGGACACAATACAGTCGTGGACACAGAACAATTGTGGACACAATGATATACCTCCCCCCTTTCTCCAGAAAATATTCAAAGATCAAATATTTCCCCTACAAAATTTTGGGCAGCAACCATATACCTTCATGCACATCTTCAGGTGGTGTACTTCAACAGTTTAACATTTCATCATAATCCAAGCAGTCGTTTAGGAGTACATGCACTGACAAGGTTCGTTCCCCCCCCACCTTCCAGAAAATATTCAAAGTCAAATTATCTCCCCTTCAAAATTCCGGGCAGGAACCATATAACTTCATGCACATCTTCAGGTGATGTACTACAACTGTGTAATATTTCATCAAAATACAAGCAGCCGTTTAGGAGAACATGCGCCGACAAGGCTCATCCCCATTGCCAAATAATATTCAAAGACGAATTATCTCCTCTTCAAAATTTAAGGCAGTAACCATAATACTTCATGCACATCTTCAGATAGTGTACTACAACTGTGCAACATTTCATCAAACTCAAAGCAGTTGTTTAGGAGAACATGTGCTGACAAGGTTTGTCCCCCTCCCTTTTTTCAGAAAATATTCAAAGTCAAATTATCTCCCCTTTAAAGTTTCAGGCAGGAACCATATCACTTCATGCACATCTTCAGGTGGTGTACTATAACTGTATTACATTTCATCAAAATCTAAGCAGCCATTTAGGAGAACATGCGCTGACAAGGTTCATCCCCCCTTTTTGCCATATAATATTCAAAGATGAATTATCTCCCCTTCAAAATTTCGGACAGCAACCATATCACTTCATGCACATCTTCAGACGGTGTACTACAACTATGTAACATTTCATTAAAATCCAAGCAGCAGTTTAGGAGAACATGTGCTGACAAGGTACATGGACGGACAGACAGACGGACGGACAGGGTGATTCCTATGTACCCCCAAACTTTGTTTGCGGGGGGTATAAAAATCCCATTGAAATCGTATGAAAATTTCAGGTAATCCGCATGTTTGCAATTTTTGCCCCTTTGGGGCCCTTATAGCTTGGAAAAGAAACAAGTAATCAAAAATCTAATGGCGCAGCACTATGTTAATTTTTCATAAGGAATCCACTGCAAAAAACTGCATCAAAATCGGACTAAAAATAAAAAAATTAAAATTTTTGAAATTCGCCCCTTTTGGGCCGGTATAAATGGTAACTGGAGAACTCGGCCCATTCCATACTCGGCCTATTACAGACTCGGCCTCTTGCGGACTCGGCCTATTACGAACTCGGCCTACAATGTATAATGTGTCGATACATCATATGATTTAATGGGATAAATATATTTTTATAATAATAGAAATAATAATAAGAAGAACAAAAATTGTAATTATGACAATAGACAATATTTTATTTGAACTGCAAGAGTATGAGCACTAATGCGAAATTTAAGAGCAATTACCTTTCAGTAGCCCTTTTCACAAAACATCTTACGACAAATTTTAATTGTAAGTCAATAAGAAATGTTAAAGACTTACGACTAATTTTTATCGTAAGTTTTTTTGTGAAAAGGGCTCTGCATGCAGATCTTATTACGGCATTTTGTGTATTGCAGATGAAGTAAATTAAAGTATTTGTTCACTTTTCTCCCACTTTCTAATTTTCTGATTCACGTTTCTCCCAGTCAGTTGTAGCAAACAATTGAATTNCTTTATCATGTATATGTTTTAAGCTTGACATCTGACTTTTAAGCTTAAGTATGTTTGTCACGTTTAGTGCTTTGTTTTAAATGTATTGTTATGTGCTTGATGTTGCCTAAATAAAAATAATAATAATAATTATTATTATAGTGGTTTATATTTGCAGACTATAGTGAGACGTGGATGAAGTGAAAAAAAAACATCACTTTTCATAAAATCAGGTTTATGTGAAAACCCTATGAATAAATGGACAATACACAATCAAGGACTTATAATCATGATAATCATTATAAGTCCATGACAAAATACATCATTTTGTAGAAAAAAAAAGATTTCTGCAAATCATAGTATAATTTTTAAGATAAATTTATTCTAAAGTACAGAAATTTTGCTCTAAAACTTGGATATTTTTTTTTTAAATATTCCGTGAAATTTTACACTTCATGACTTTTTTAGTATACTTACCATTTTCCCCAAAAGATTAAATGCTACAAAATTTATATAATTGAAAAGATGAAACTTCGATGCGAATCATTATATATTTTTCTTTGAATTTAGTTGTAAAATACACAGAGAAAACTTTAGTGTTTGAACTCAAAAATTTGTATTTAAAAATTGCACGAGTGTGGTCACATCAGTCAAAATTTATAAGCACTGTAAAAAATCTTTTCTGCATAAATTATATATACGGCTACTGTATATGTCACAGTATGAACACACCAATAAAAGTTTTAACAACAAGTTATCAGTTGACAGATGTTAATTGTAAAATTAATAAACAAACGTGAAAACCCTAATTGGCTGGTGTAAGACCTTGTAATAAAACAATTAACTCCCTGATTATAATTAAGTGATTCAAACTTTACTGATTAGAAAGCTTCTTACATTTGTTTATACAACACTTCACTAAAAATACTTTAAAAATAATAATTTTTATTTATAAATTTTGAATAAAATTAAATAAAAACGTGAAGCAAAAAAAATAAAACTTACAATTAATTATAAGGTTTTATGGTCTTCTAAAACTAGGAAAACTTGAAATACCACTGGGTTCCTCGCTGTTATCTCTATAATAAATGTCCTGCATATGATATGCATATATCAGGAAAACCGTCAGCATATTATATCACAATATATAAACAAAATTTGTCACTTATTGAGACAAAACCAAGGAGAAAAAATAAAAATGTATGAGAATATCTTCAATTCAACATGAATAATCCAATGCTTTCAGAAACTAAATTAACTATACCATCTTGATGATGATATATGGCTTGTTCCACGGCTGGGAAACTCGATGTTCTCAACTGAATTTTACTACCAGAAAGTAAACTAATACAAAGTGACAGACCCTGTTTTTAGAAATCGGGGAATGTCACTCCATGTAAAAGTGGTCAAAGAGCTAAAATATAACTAAAACCATATAAAAATGTGCCATTTCAGACAGAAAAAACTAATTTACCATTGTTATTCAAAAAAAGAAAAGGGTTTTTGATTGATTAACTCTTACTTTATAAATATATATGGAGTGACATTCTTTGATTTCTCGAACTGCACCTGTTAAGTGTGAATCAACGATTTCCCGAGACCGGTTTTTTGGTTGAGAACATCGAGCCGTGTTGTTCTGTAGATCAGATTTGAAAAACTTCTATACTCTTAATATCTTCATATAACGACTAGAATGTAAAAATTTTTGTAGGCCGAGTTTGCAATCGACCGAGTCTGTGTAGGCCGATTCTGTAATAGGCCGAGTCTGCAATAGGCCGAGTTTCGAATGGGCCGAGTTCTCATGGATTCTATAATTATCATTTCCCTTTCTTAGGCATTGTCTTATAATACCGTATACAAAGTCTTATTGATATCGCTACTTTCTTGCCGCCTTCAAAATATTACTTTTTCTTTTATGTATAAGCGAACGTCTTAATTGTAACCGAAATTAAACAGTTCATAATTACTTTTCCCATTGAAAGAGACCATTTTGTACATGCACCATAACAAAATACTGAGATTGCAGCTTACGTTTCTGCAGATGGTCAGTTTGATTACTCATATCTCTTCATAGCAGATAAGAATCAAATACATGACCATAAACTTATAACATATTTAAGATATGTTATAGACCAAATAACCCCGAAGGGCCCAGCAGTAAAACCTAAATCAGATATATACAAAGAGGAAATGCCGAGACTGTAGTAGATCTATAGGATCTTGCATTAGATCCGATTAAAGATCGGGATATAATTATATCTCTAACAAGTGTAAGGAATTTCGTCTTTTCTTGTTTGAACGTAGCGAAAAGAGAGGTAAAGACGTAAAATTTAATTTCTTACAAGGGTAAGATATCCCGATCTTTAATTTGATCGAATGCAAGTTTCTATTTCTTCTGTAAAATACGACAAGAAACATCTGGAAACCTAAAATATACGAGTAACGTCGTCGCCATTTGAGTGTACCTTACATTGTGACGTCAAGTGTTTTATTACCTTTAATCATGGTCAAAGGCGACGTTTTTGTAAAAAATCAAATACAATTGTCTCTTAACCATCCCTTTAATTTTTTTCCAGTATTTCGCCAGTTCTTGAGAAATATCAGGCCGTATTACTATTAGTTGTTGGGATTGGAGGCTTTTCGCTTGTGTTAGCTACTGTACATAACAGTATCAGGAGATATGTTTACCATGACGGGGATAACCTTGACACTGTGTTTGACGCTGGAGGAAATGTATCGTTCGGTCTTACGTCAGTTACAGTTATGTCACAGATGTTGTGGCCTGCAGATTTTATACAGAGTTCAACTTTGATGAGTAAAGTAAGATTTTTATTCATTAATCTTCACGTTTTCAGTTTCTTGGAGCACAACATTCATATAGAATTCGAATTTATTTTCAATGATTAAGTTTTGGATCACTTCTAATCCACTTTCCTAATCTCGACATATCTAGACCAAGATCATAAACGACAAATACGAACAACACAAAAAACAGTCATCAAAACAAAAGCTGTGACAGCATGAACTCTGCTGCTTATTCATGGGGACATCTGGTTTTCAGGAAGGGAAAGAATGTCCTGCTCCGTAAACGACACCATTTTACACTGTCAGGGAATCAATTTCAAGTTAACGTAAAAACCAGTACTGTCAAATCCGTGAAGACGTGAAATCTAGCTCAGAATTAATGTTATTGATTATATATAACATATGTCCTTGGCATATTTTTTCTTAACATTTTTTTCAAATCAATGCAAATTAGCGATAGTCACTTTTTTACTAAAAGGAATTTAGACAGAATTCCTACAAATAAGTGGTCTTGGGACTTTCCGGAAATTTACCAAATCAATCAAATATTTCTTTAAATTGAAATTCAGTTGGTGCAAATGATTTCACAGATCGAAACAAATCATGTATAGTTCCTAGGCAAAATTCCCAAACCTAGGTGGTCTTTTTCAGACTTTCACAAATTTGGAATAAAAAAAATTTGAAATTCAATTACATGAAAGTGACTGTCCTTATTGAAACAAATCATAGAAGTTTGGTTACTAGGTATAATTCCAAAAATAAGAGGTCATTGAGACTTTCAGGAAAATCACAAAATTTGGAATCAAACATTTATTATATCGAATTGATGAAGATATTTGTCCTAATCGAAACAAATTATTAATGTATGGTTACTAGCTAGAATTCCAAAGATTAGTGGCTTTTTAAAAATTAACCTACATTGGAATCAAATTCATTTGGTGAAAATGATAGTCCTATATAAAACAAATTCTAAAAGTATGGCTGCTAAGAAGAATCCCGAAAAAAAAAATAAGTGGTGTTTTGGACTTTCAGGCAATTTACCAAAATCAAATATTTTTGACATCCAATTTGCGAAAATTGATATGTGTTCAATGGAACACCTGTGTCACCTGCAATACACAAGAGCAATTTTACTTCAGTAAACATGTAAAACATCCGAACGTTTGGTTGGAATCTGACTGACAGTTTTGGAGGAATTGAAGATAACAAACCGAATTAGCAAATGAGCTATTTCGGCTCTGTGAACGTCCAAAATCTGCAAATATCAGATGCACAACTAGACCATTTAGAAACCAAAACTGGAATTAAATATTTTTGAAATTTGATTGATGAAAATGATTGTCATAATTAACAACTTCTAATAGTATGGATGCTAGGTGGAACTCAAGACAATAAATGATCTGTGAGACTTCAAGGAAGTTTAACAAAATTGGAATCAAATATTTTTTGAAATCAAATTGGTCAAACTAATTTTCCTTATCTTAACATGTTCTATAAATATGGTTGCTAGTTAGAATTCCAAAAATGGTCTATAAATATGGTTGTTAGGTAGAATTCCATAAATAAGTGATCCTTGAGACTTCCAGGATTTATTCCAAAATAGAAATCATTATTAAGAATTCTGAGTATTCTGAAATTTGCTTTTTTCCAAGCACTGTTCAAGATGAAATACCAACATTCTAAAAATATGGACATTCGATATTTTTATGGAAATTTACTACAGTTTGAAAAAGAAATCAAAATTCCGAAAGGTAATTGCGCATCTACATATTCAACAATTCTGTAACAAAATTAAAACCCTCAATCCAAAAATATAGTAGGAGTTCGCTTTGTAAGAAACTGTGACGGAAAGACGGACAACGCAAACGACAATATCCCCGAACTTTCATTCGAAAGTGTGGAAGGAATATAATTAAAAATCCTCTTAAGGATCATCTTATCGTAGTTTTTTTGTAAATGGATATTGATGGTCATTGATGGTCAATTATTAAGCTTATTTCTTTTACCGCGCAGTTGCTTGGCCATGTTAAAATGGACTTTTTCGTTAATTTGCAAGTATGATCGTCGCGTAAGAAGTGGTAGGGGTGGTTTAAAATAATTGGGACTACTAAATTTGTTCTGCGTATTTCCCTCTGAAAATACTTCGGATGTTGTAACTTTTATTAGGTACCGATCAATAAAATTTAAAATAAATAAAGAAAATTGTTAACTTAATTTGACATAGATTTGAGTTATAAAATTGTTACAAATAATACTGGAGTTTAGACTTTTTCAGACAAACATTTACCAAGGCTTGCACGCCATAAATTTGGCCATCATTCTACACCGCAAAAATCAGTGACATCAAACATTCCCATTTACTTCAAAGATTAATCTGTTCCATTTATTTCGCATTCCTACACTAAACTCATTGCAACTAACATCTTAAATTACAAACGGATAATGCATGATTTCAAAATTTACTCCTTCAAGGCCAACAACCTGATTTCGCTTGCTCCACTCCCCTCTTCAATTACAGTCCGGATGGACACGTGATAACCGGTGACCTGGATATTACAGGCAATATCAAACTACGAGAGGTCTTTTCTAAAAGTCCCAAATTCTGTAAACCCCAGGATATCATGCAACTGGAATTACACGAAGTACAAACTTCATATTTCTATGGATGCAGTTGATTGCTAGGAAGTGGCAAAGAAAGAGAAAGATGCCGAGATGCTGTTCGACTGGATCAGTTCAATTAAGTCCCTTATTGTGAGTCGTATTCGGCGTTTGTAAACATAATGAAATCCAGAAATCCAAGTATTTTTAAAGGTCCCCTCGCTAGAAAAACTATGGACAATCTCCACGAAAATTACGTCATTGTCCTTGCAGATAAAGCTTCTAATAAAATAATGTTCGTATGTAAGAAACTCTATCTTGACTGTCTGGTTAAGGAGATGGAAATTGAGAGTTCATCAGAAAATCCAACTTATACTCCCACTACATTGAAAATTGCACGTTCGGGGGTATTAACAAAATCCATCAAAATTTTCCAATAGTTTGCAGAAATAAAGTTAAAAAAATTTGATTTCCAAAAAATGAAATAAAAATTTGGGGTCACGTGCCATATAAGCTCACAATCTTTCTCTGAAAATCCGGAATTTTTTGTTGAAATGTTAAGAAAAATAATCATATGTGTCGCCTGCGGTACCGCATTGACGACATACATGGATAACTATCCGTCGTCGTCGGCGTCACAAAAAAATGTCACATTTTTCTCGGGAACTACGTATGCCAGCCTTCTGCAATTTGGCATGGATTTTCAGTATGGGGACCTATACCGTGTAACAGAGTTTGGGATTTCTTGTATGCCCACTTTCTGTTGACGGAACTTAGAATATATTTCGTGTATTGAAAATTTCTGTCACATTTTTCTCAGGAATCAAATATGCCAGCCTTCTGCAATTTGGCATGGAGTATTAGCATGGGGATCTATACTATGTAATAGATCATAATTTAGAAAGTTAGATTTTTTTTTCTCCTGCACTACAAAAAATGTCACATTTTTCTCGGGAAACATATATCCCAGCCTTCTGCAATTTGGCATGGAGTATCAATATGGGGACTTCTAACGTGTTACAGTATAAAGAGTCTCTCCCAGGCGGAGTTCCTGTTTGGAGGATCTTCGTTAATTTTTTTGTCTTGAAAATTTACACATTTTTATAAGGAATCACATATCCTCGCCTTCAGCAATTCAACATGGAATATCAGTATAAGGTTCTATACTATCTCTCAGATTCCCACTTCTTATTTGACGGAACTTGAACTAGTAAATACATGTATATACTAGCCCCTGTATTGAACTTTCTAAAAACAAGAAGAAACATTGGGGTCACGGAACTAATTTTGTAATTATTTCACAAAATCAAAATTTGCATGGTGATTTCTTTGACAAATATTTTTTGAAATTACCTCCCTTGTTTTAATTTTCATTTTATCGAATTTTAAAGTAATAATACTACTCTGAATTTTTCGTCTAAAATGAATGCTAGACTAAGAGAAATTGGCCCATTTTGTGTTTTAAGTGAAAAATTTTAAAGATTTGTCCAAATGTTAAAGTGTTTGTATATTTCTTTAATAAAAAAAATACCTATCAAAACATGAAATATATAAAATACTAGTACTACCGAACTGCTTTAAGAATCCTTTGGCACCAAAGTGGATGATGAAAACAATCAGCTCCCCTACATCTACTGTGTCCCTATACTTCATATGAACCCATACAAACAGATGTTCATTGCGAGATCTTCCAGCTGCACCATTAAGCCACTTTATAAGCTCCTTACTACTTTAGTGACCGCAGTCAGAGATGGCATGAAAAGCTACTGTGATAAGGTCTACTCCACGAGCAGCGGCAATCAGATGTGCATTCTAAAAATATCTTGAACTGCTTTCCTCTAGCAGTCTCACCCATTGCCATAGCATACAAACTTTTTCCTTTTCTTAGCTTATTTTATACTACCCTGCCACGCAATAAATTGAAAACAGTAATTTCTAATTTGATACATCAATGTTTCTGCACTAAAATAGAGAACGCAAATATACTTATTTAGTGGTAGGGAAAGACAAACCATATTTTGTAAAGAAGCACGCTGAGTCAAACCAGAAGCACATGGAGAAGGACGTAATCAAAATGTCGGTATTCTTTAATAGACACTATTTTTTTGTCGAATTCGGGGGCCGCGTTTTTCAACAGACAATCGGGATTCCCATTGGAACTAATTGCCCGACACTTTTAGCTGATTTTTTCCTTTTCTCATATGAAGCCAAATTTTTACAAGGGCTAACACAGAAAAAAGGTATTTAGCTGAGTCCTTTAATTTCAGCTTCCACTACAAATACAATGTACTTTCTTTTAATAATACAAAACAGGAGGAATATTTACACCTGATCTATCCAATTAGCTTGAAATTAAGGAGACTACTGATACACCTACTTAAGCATGGTACTTAGATCTTTTGATATGCATTGACAAAGATGGGCCTTTGAAATTAAAGCTTTATGACAAACGTGATTACTTTATCTTCCCAATTTTGAACTTTCCCTTTCTGAGCAGCAATATACCTACTTATCCAGCCTATGGAGTGTCATAGTTGATTCGATACTGTCTAGCATGTAGTTTATGAAGTGATTTTTTGAATAGAGCAAAAACACTGTCCAAAAAGCTGCTTAGTCAAGGATTCATTTAGTCTTTGTTACTTTCATCCCTTCGGAAATTTCACCATAACATCATTGACCTATATGACGTGTCTTTGTCTCATATGAAACGTACATTTCCTGCTAGATTTCACGGATACGACAAAACCGTTTCTGATTCAACCCTGGATTGACTCACTGATAGTGTATTTGGTGTCACTAGTTGAACAGGACATGCTTACCCTTCCGGAGCACCTGATGCCACCTCCTGATTGCATGGGAGTTCATACTATGCATGATTGCATGGGAGTTCATACTATGCATGAAAGCCTAAGTTCTAAATGTCGTTTTTTTTATTTCCTTGCATTGTGGAAGTCTCACGTCCTTGGTTGTCTGTTTTTCGCTTTCTGCACGAAATTAAACAACAACTGAATAAGAGGAAGTGTTATGATTGAAATGATTACGGCAGTCAGTATTTCGGTCCTGATCCGAAAACAGATTTTATTTGGAGACTTGCAATAAATAAATCCAAAATTCAAAAAGTTATTCGATCAACCTTTTGGTTATTTGTGCTCTATTTTTGGTTAATGATTTTCCAGATATTTTGATTTGATCAGCATTGAAAAAAGACATAAGTGGTCGAAATATCTATATGCAGAAACTTATAGGAAATTCGGTATTTTGTCGATTCTCTATATATAATGTCAGAATAAAACAAACCAAGCTTCTTTGTTCTTTTGTGGCCTTAGGAATGGAAATGTCCACGTTAAAATTCAACAAACAAGTTGGTTTGATGTAAAGAGAACAGAAAAAAAACAATCTTTAAAAATTCATTTGAATTAGTTTAATCTAACACAGTTATCAGATATCAATAATGTTTTCACTGACCTTCAAAAATGAAAAAAAAGTATTCTTAACAACGATGAATGTGCAAAATCGGAAACCTTTTATATTTGTATGCGATTTTTAATTTTCAAATTCGTCTTTCACATACAATGTACATTTGATTTCCATTGCATTATATCATACATTTGAGTGTGTGTTATTCTCTGTCTGAATTGATATTTGTATGCATTTTTATATAAACCTTCTTTTTAAGTAAACACATAATCATATTTAATTTAATACTTTTATTTATTTTTCGAGGATTACAAATAGCCCGAAGTTCGAACACAAAACCTTTATAAACCAATATTACATTATAAATTTTTATTCGAATAAATAGAATATGACAAACTGTTGACACTGCGTATTGGGATGCAATAAAACACAACATAACCCACATGAGGTTTATATATTTGTCACAAAACATGGTGCTCTTCACGCAATCTCGGTCATGAATCGGGTTACAGTTTTTTTCTTGTGAATGGCAGGGTTGTAGTTGACTAAATATTGCATCTCACTATTGTTGCCTCATGATTGCGTCTCATTAGTATTCCAGCTTGGGCGTAAAAAGTGTTAAACCACCAATTCATTTCTTTATCCTTTTAAACTAAATCTGACATTTAAAGGATTTGTACATTCTCTACATTCTGTAAAAATTTCACCATCACTTTGTATCAGATTCCCGGAGTGCGAAGAAAAGCAACCTATATATACATAAGATGACAAAAAAAATTCAGCGATAATCCATGGGAAATCTCTCCAGTAAGTGTTCAAGACGATTACTAGTATGTGGTCCATTATCCTTGGACTGAAAAAAATATGTTCAAATTGGTATATCATTTATTAAATTCCCACAAATAATTTTAATGGTGCTGCAATAAAATGCCTTTCTTTATATACTTAAGTCAAAACTTAATGACCAATTTATCTAAATTCAATTATTCACTTGTCCTTTACCAAGCCAGGACCATTGCGGTCGACAATGTTTCCGGTGGTTTCCTTCTGATTTGTCTTTTTGTCTGGTGGACTTCGGCTCTTGACCACTCTGATCAGTAATTTTGTTATTACCCCCATTTGCAAAAATTTCTAGCTTTAAACTTTATTTTGAACTGCGGTCGTAGTTTGAAAGATGTCAGAAGGGGTGATTCAATTGTAAGATTTTAACATATCGTCATAGTGCGTTAACGCACTGGCGACATAGGGATCACTATCCGTCGTTTATCGTGGCTCAGTATTACAAAAAACTAAATACCGAAGTCACTGTGAATTTACTTTCTGCATATGCGCATTTCGACAACTTATGTCTCATCAGTGCAGATAAAATCTAAACGTTTGGAAGACCATAAACTCAAAGATGTTTAAAAACTGATAGAGAACAAATAACCAAAGTGATCTAAATTTCAAGCCAAAATCAGCTAAGGACAGAGCTGTGCATGAGGGAGATACTCCTTAGTTTTCAATAAAATTTACAAAATTTTAGATATTGGAAGGTTTCAAAAAAA
>MJUU01029074.1:0-21606 GCA_002080025.1 Modiolus philippinarum
ACGTTTTTGAAAACCTGCGGCTTTTTGCCATATCAACTACTAATATCAGTTGGGCTTAGAATACAGTCTATACCCTGGTTTGGCTCTGATATAATCTGATCGGGAGGTCGGATGGACCCGGTCCGATCAATCGGCCACCAAGCCCTAAAATATCCTCCAAATGCGATTTACAAACTAATGTCATTTGAATTTCTTATTCCCATTTAATCTTTAAGAAATGGAGGATTCTTTTGAGAAGGCGGTGGCCTATGGATCAATCAAGTGGTACGCTTTCCTCCTGTGCCTGACGGTTACGCTCCGCTTGAGTAAACAATCCTTGGAGCACTTGGTGTTTTCCGGTGGAGATCCCTGGAATAAAAACATCGCCCCTGTTGGCACTCCATGGTGGTGGGTGACAATGATGTTGAAACATTCTGCCTTCTTGCATGGTACAACAAACGTCAAATCAACCAGCTCCAAATAAAAAAAAGAAAATCTGATGATTGTGTTTCCGAAATGGAAGATGTTAATTGGACTTAATTCATTGTGTTAACAGGATCGCCTGAAAAGCTTGTCTCTAAAATTAATCCTTTTGCAATTCAAAAGACTATCCAAGAGAAAACTTGTTGAAATTAACAAAAAAAAAAAAAAAAAAAAAAAAAAATNCCACATAAAACGTTAAACAGTTAGTTGCGAGATAGAAGTCAGTATCTGGCCGAACTCAGTGATGAGGAAATATGTGTGACGAATTACCATCACAAGGCGTCACAAAGATCCAACGATTCATTTCGAAGAAATCCGGCTTAGTCAAACTCGACACATTTCTTATAACATTCAATTCATTGGTTCCTCTAGTATCTTTGAAAATAGGCCTTTGGTATAAAAGTGGACAAATCCCTACCAAACCCCGTTAAATGTTTCACTTGCAAAAAGTGTGGTCATGAAACCAAATAATGTACAGGCAAATTGAAATGCTTTAAATGTGAGAAGGAGGGACACCAAGGCACCGAATGTAGTAATGCACATAAAATGTGCAAATTGCGGCGGTGCTCACATGGTCTCCTCATGAGATTGTCCTCTTTATACCAAGGAAAAGATTTTGATACATTTCGTATAAAGACGCAAGTCAACAAATTTCCTCATCAAACACATATTCAACAGCAAAATCTTCATATACAGACAAAGTTAAAAAAACAACTTATTCCTTGTCGCATGAAGAAACTCAACAACATATACTTGGCAACATGGCACACAGATCCCGCAACCATTACCTTTAGAAAAACTGTACCGAAAGAAAGAAAGAAAGAAACAAAAAAAAACCAAAACAAAAAAAAAAACATCAATCCAACAAAATTTAAACAAGCATCAAATTCAACAAAGTCACTACAATCCATCTCCCCCGGCCCCTGAATCGGTTTTCAGGGGCTCTGGCTACAGAGCTGCCGGGCGCGTCCCCAGGTGGTGGATAGGGGAATGCCCTGTCTATGCGGGGTAGTCAGGTCATAATACGGAAAGCCTGACCGCGAACCATTGTAGCCAAACTGTGTGGAGAAACGCCACGCTCCATGCAGTATAAAGACCCCTTCCATATTTCTCTAAAGAGAGCAGACGCATTGGGTGTCGGTATGGAAGGCTAAATTTCCTGCCCCTACCCATTACTCCCTTTTTCCAGTGGCATTCAAAAGTCGTTGCCCCGGTTGTCCCTTCCACCTTTGTTTCTTTCTTCTTTTGCTTTCAATTTTTTTGAATTGATTAACTTGTTCTCGTCCTGATATAGCTGAAATATTGCTCACTGGACGTTAAACTCTAACTAATCAATCAATCAAAATCTCCCTCCAAAGTTCAAACATCTAATAAAAACAAATTTTGAAGACTGTCTCTACAATTACTAGAGCCAGCGAACAGAAATCTACAGAATGTTCGTCTATTGTACAAAAAAAAAGAACACCAAAGAGTGCAAATAATCGCCGACAGAGTAGACTCGAGAAGTCAAACTCGGCTATTCGCACTTCTAACAGATATGGAAGCCTGTCTTCAGATGAAGACACTGGTATACGTCGATGCCCCAAACCGTGGTAGAATACTGCATTTTGGGAACACTAAAGGACCACATGGATACATTAGAACAAGAAAACATCGAAAATGAGCGACCGCATAGGAGGTCTTTGACTCGAAGTGGTTTATCGTCTCGTCATCCCACTGTTTACCAAAAGGGAAATATTTCACCAATACGATTTAAGTGAACAACCGGGGTTTTAAGATAAATTTTATTGAGATAACTATTAATTGAAGCTTTAAACCCTGCAGCATTTTGTCTTCAGAAAAATCACCTGAAGAAAAGTGATACATTAATCAAGAACTACTCCATCTACAGCACTTTTGTAGCTGATGCTGATCTAGCTGCTGGCGACTCAACCATTCTTGTCAACAACAATATTGTCCACAGTACTGTTGATCTAAATACCGATCTTCAGGCTGTTGCAGTGAAAATTTATTTAGATAAAACGATCGCATTATGTTTCTACACTTAACATCAAATTTCAAACCCAGCTTAGGTCAACATAAAAATTTGACTGACCAACTGCCTGTCCCATTTATAATAATGGGTGATTTCAATGCTCACAATCCATTATGGGGCAGTTCTGCTTTGAATGACAAAAGTAAAAAGATTGAATACACATGTCGCAAGAAGGTTTATGCATCTTTAATGACAGATCAAACATTTATTTACATCGCGAAAATAGGGCTTACTCATCTATAGACCTAACTATAACTGACACATCTCTACTTTTGGACTTCTATTGGAAAGTACACGATGACTTATGTAGTTGTGATCACTTTACCATATTTCTTCAACATCTTTATTATACTACTAGAGAAAAGCCACAACGATTTAAATTTGGTAAAGCTGATTGGACGCTATGAAAATGTATAAAGAGAAGAATTTAAATCGGAATTGTTTGAAGATGTTCTAGATCCCTCAAGTCTATTCAGTGAAAAAAATACTTTCCATAGCAGATAAATCTATACCGAAAACCTCGACAAACCCAAAATTTTCAAGTTTTTCGTGCAAATACTCGAAGAACGGTGAAACGAAGAAGACACACTTCTTGACGTAACTTTGTTTCAAAATTACATTGCCATATCCCTATGAACCAAGTTTGGAATATAGTACAAAAAATCAAGAGCTAATGTCCATCACATAAAAAACGGACAAGATATTTTAACTTCTGAAAAAGATATTGCAAATAAAATTGGAGAACTTTTGAGAAACATTTTTCTTCTGAAAATATTAGACCTACATTCCAGCAAATTAAGAAACAAACAGATGAAACAAACTTTACTTTAAATCTGAAAATACAGAGGAATACAACAGATTGTTTTCGGTGGATGAATTGAAACAAATCTTTAGATAAGGCATATGACACGGCACGTGGCCCTGACGATATCCATTATCAAGTCCTCAAACATCTTCCTAAACAACTATCGAAGTTCTATTAAATATTTGGGAAACGGGAAACTACCACCCATATGGAAACAATCAACTATAGTACCTTTTCAAAAACCGGACAAAGATCAATACGAACCATCAAATTACAGACCACTAACATTAACTAGTTGTGTCTGTAAGACAATGGAACGGATGATAAACAACCGTCTTGAACATGTTTTTGGTATCTCGAATCGAACGGTCTGTTGTCAAATATTCAAAAATTGAATTCTACAAGGTCGGAGCACATTAGACCATCTATTTCGATTTGAAACATTCATCAGAAATGCACTTATAAAGAAAGGACAAGCTGTGTCTATCCTTTTTGACATAGAAAAAGAATACGATAGAACATGGAAATATACTATCAGCACTTCTAACAGATATGGAAGCGTGTCTTCAGATGAAGACACTGGTATACCTAAAAAGTCTGGTCGATGCCCCAAACCGTGGTAGAAGACTGACATTTTGGGAACACTAAAGGACCACATGGATACATCAGAACAAGAAAACATCGAAAATGAGCGACCGCATAGGAGGTCTTCGACTGCAAGTGGTTTCTCGTCTCGTCATTCCACTAATTCCCGAAAGTGAAATATTTTACCAATCTTTTTGATATGGGATTGAGAGGAAGCTTGACTAATTTTATTGAAAATTTTCTCAAGGATCGGGAGTTCAACATCAGAGTGAATTCGACCGTTTATGATTCATCTGAACAAGAGATGGGGGTCAGAAATGGGCAACTGAAAATGTTTTTACATTTTCAAATTATAAAACAATATGCAACGAGGCTTAAATCGTATCCATCCAATCCTGCTCACAACTGTGTTTTAAAACCTCTGCACTAAGCTGACTATGAAAAAAAAANAAAAAAAAAAAAAACAAAAAAAAAAAAACGCCCAAACGTTATAAAACCTTTTGGACTTCGTATCAAACCACAACTGGAATCTGCTAATAAAAATCTGGACGAAAAAGCCTCAATAGAAACTCACCAACCCCTCCTTGGCTGAACCCAAAACCAACATAATAATTTTGAATTACGCAAATATATCAAGAGCTGGCGCCGAATGGCAGCCATATATACCCCCGCTCATTGAACCCTGAATCAATATGGCAAGTGCAAATTAATTGTATAAGGACACAATACAGGTGTGGACACAATACAAGTATATATATATAAACACAATGACATAATCCTAGTAACCAACGATAACTGACTGCACATAACAATTAAATCTGCCTTACATTTTCAAAAGAAATTGTGACAACAATTCCAAATATTGTACAACAATGAAAAACAATGACGGCTAAGACAAAAAAAGGTTACAACGTAACCTGGAAATCGGAATGCACGATAGATCGGACCAAAAGGAAGAACAATTGAATCCCTCTAACAGTTTCAGAAAAAGTTGTGACGAAAAATGCCATATATAGTACAACAATGAAGAACTATGACATATCAGCAAACAGGAAATGCTTATGACGTAACCTTGAAATCCAAATACAAAACAGATTGGTCCATAAGGAAGCTCTGGGCAAAACATCAATTCAATCCAACTTACAGTTTCAGAGGAAATTGTGAGGAATATTTTCCATAGATTGTACAACTATGAAAAACAATGACGTCTCGGCAAACAGTAAGTGTTTATGGAATTACCTTAAAATCGGAATACACGACAGATTGGACCATAGGAAAAGCTCTGAGCAAAAAATTGAATCCAAAAATGTGACGAAAAGTTACATATATTGAACAACAATCAAGACAATGACAATTCGGCAAACAGGAAGTGCTTATGGCATAACATTGAATTCAAAATACACGATAGATTGGATCATAAGCAAGCTCTGTGCAAAACAATTGAATCTCACTTAGTTTCAGCAAAAATTGTGACGAAAAATTCCATATATTGTACAACAATGAAAAACAGTGACGTCTCGGTAAACAGGAAGTGCTTCCGGTGTAACCTTGAAATCCAAATACACGATAGATTGGACCATAGGAAAGCTCTGTACAAACAACAATTGAATCCCACATACAGTTTCAGAAAAAAATGTGACGAAAAATTCCATAAATTGTACAACAATGACTTTTCGGCAAACAGGAAGTGTTTACGGCGTAACCTTGAAATCCGAATACAGGATAGATTTGACCATAAGGAAGCTCTTTGTAAAGCAACAATTGAATCCCACTTAGTTTCAGAAAAAATTGTGACGAAAAATTCCATATATTGTACAACAATGAAAAACAATGAAGTCTCGGCAAACAGGAAGTACTTATGCGGTAACTTTGAAATCTGTATATACACAATGGACTATCATGAGAAAGCTTCTGCCAAAATATGATTTCATTCTGTAAAGTAGTTGCTGAGAAAAGTGTGGTTACGGACGAACGAACGAACGGATGTAAACCAGTATACCCCACTACTATGTAGCGGGGGTATAAAAAGTCTGATACTAATCGTCTAATTATCCAGCGAGACTATACAAAAATTAAATCTGATCATCCTGAATACTCGCAAATTTACACAGATGGCTTGAAGGATGGAGAGAGTTGCCTCTGCAGCCGTATTTGGAGATCGTGCAGCAACCTTCCGACTTCCATCCTCTAGTTCAATATTTACTGCTGAAGCTAATGCTATTTACTTAGCACTTAAATTTGTAGCTTTATCACAAACAAGTAAGTTCATGGTCTATTCTGATTCACTTTCATTCCTGTTGGCCTTCAAAACACCCATTTATTTTGAAAAAGCTGAATTCTAGAAATAACTTGTAGCATTAGGCAAAGAAGTCATTTATGTTTGGATATATGGAAACACAGTCGTTGACCAGGAAATCAAAGATGCACCAGATGGCGAGATGGCCGATTGTCCAGTACCGTACACTAACATAAAGCTTTTAATCGGTAAATACAGGACTTTCCATATTGATGTAGTGTTCATGGAGCGGGGTATAACCAGCTGTCATTCGGCGACAGCTCTTGTTTATACACTGAGTATCATGAGAAAGATCTCGGTCACTATACATAATAGGATCATGTAACCTTGCACATGCATGCATCTCTGATGGTAGGTCACCACATTTTAAAGTTATGACAGGCCATATGATCTGCAAATAAATAATAAACTGGATGGAAAACAGTCAGACCTTGGTAAACAAATTAGTTCCTACGGTAAAAACAGTAGGGAACAGGTAGTGCTGACCGATGTATTGGTCACACCAGAACAGCACATAGTTTTATTCTAAACAGTGATGACCGACCTGAATGTATTCCATGGAATTGTCCTTATACAATTCAACACGCTTTAATTGAATGTTGCCGATATCAGGCGCGATTTTTATTCTGCTGATTGTCTTAAAGACATATTTACAAACGTCACTGGCAACAAAATCGTTCAATTTTTAAAAGCATTTAATTAATTTAGTAAAATTTAAATGGATCTATCTTAAAGTTTCTAATATTGTAACAGTTAAACTAACATTTCTTATTTTATGTTTTTAATATTTTACACATAAGTTTTTTCTTGTTTAAAGCTATATGATTTTGTATTGATATTTTTATATTTATTATAAAACAACGGCAGTTGAATACCGAAGGAACAAAGCACAAAATTACGTAAATAAAAGTCAAGACACAAGGCAAAATCAAGAACACTAGAAGACGGAAGACCACAGACACTACATGCCCACAAAAACACACAACCACTACAAATACAACACAAAAAAAATAAAGCACTAACAGTGACATCAGGTGCTCCGGAAGGGTAAATGTCCTGCTCTGTATACAGCACCCGTCACACTGTCAGTGGGTCAATCCAGAGTAAAGTCAAAACCGGTAATGTCAAATCCGGGAAGACGTGAATCTAGCTGAAAATGTCAGTTTTCATTTGTGACACTGACATTTCATATCTATCTATGATGTCGTGGTGACGGCCATAGAATTTCTAAATGGACGAAAGTAACAAGGGCTGAACATATCCCTGACTCAGCAGTTTTTGTGACAGTGCTTTTGCTCTTTCCACAAAGTCACTGTATGAACTGCACGCCTTACAGTAACGAATTGATTGTGAAATGTACACTCAATATGCTGGGGAGCTAGGTATATTGCTGCAGAGAAAGGGAAAGTTCACAATTGGAAAGTCAAAATCATCATGTTTGTCATATAGCCTAGATTTCAGACGTCCATGTTCGTCAATGTATAACAAAAGGTCAAGGTATAAAGCAGAATTAGATGTATCGATTGTCTCTTTAATTTCAAGTTCACTGGAGTTGATGCGATGTAAATATTCTTTAAATCTTGGGTTATTAAGAGAAAGTACATCGTCTATATATCTGAAGCTGAAATGAAAAGTCTGGGCTAGTTGTTTTTGTTGTATTAGCCCTTGTAAAAACTTTGCTTCATACGAAAAAAGGAAAAGGTCGGCTAAAAGTGGTGCACAATTTGTTCCCATTGGAATTCCTATTGTCTGTTGAAAAACGCGGCCTCCACATTCAACAAAAATGCTGTCGATCAAAAATGCTTAATATACCTAACAGTTCTCGCCACGATATAGCTGAAATGTTGCTGAAGTGGGCGTAAAACATCAATCAGTCAATCAATCAATCATTGCCAAAGGCCTCATGATGACTTTAAGATGAAGAACAAAAATAAAAGCTTTGTTCAATTGCTTTGTTTTACCTTGTATTTGTGGAGACATTGTCGCATGTGCATTTACTCCATATCGTTATTGCTTATTTTAGATTTTATCTGCACTGCAGAGACATAAGTTGTCGAAATGTGCATATGCAGAAATTAAATTTACAGTTTTTAGTTATTTGTTACCACTGGGTCGATGCCACTGCTGGTGGACTGTTAGTCCCCGAGGGTATTCACCAGCCCAGTAGTCAGTACTTCGGTGCTGACCCGAAAGGCGTGGAACCTTGCACTATCTAAATTTTTGTAAATTTTGTTGAAAACTAAGTAATATCTCCCTCATGCAAACCTCTGTCCTTAGCTAATTTTGGCTTCACATTTAGATCATATTGTTTTTTTTTGTTCTCTATCAGTTTTTGAACTTCTTTTAGTTTATGGTCTTCCAAACGTTTAGATTTTATCTGCACTGAAGAGACAGAAGTTGTCGAAATGCGCATATGCAGAAAGTAAATTCACAGTAACTTCGGTATTTAGTTATTTGAAAACATTATTAGGGCCCCGCCACAAAAAGTGGCGGACGCCCTATAGGAATCAGTCTGTCCGTCCGTCCGAAACTTTTTTCTCGTTTGAGATAGGCTTTTGATATTTGGCATGTGGATAGATCACCTAAAGGCGACGTGTCGCGTACCTTGGTTGGTGACCCTTGACCTTGACCTTTGATCTAAGGGTCACATTCATGCTTTTTCAATGACAAATTCGTGTCCGGGCTATAACTTTTTTCTCGTTTGAGATAGGCTTTTGATATTTGGCATGTGGATAGATCACCTCAAGGCGACGTGTCGCGTACCTTGGTTTGTGACTGACCGTTGACCTTTGACCTCAGGGTCACAATTATTTTTCAATGACAAATTCGTGTCCGAGCTATAACCTTTTCTCGTTTGAGATGGGCTTTTGGTATTTGGCATGTGAATAGATCACCTCACGGCGACATGTTGCATACCATTGTTGGTGACCCTTGACTTTCACCTTTGACCTCTAGGTCACATTCTTGCATCAGGACCCACAGAGATTGATACCATCTCATTGATATCTAGTTCTAGTGCAGGTGTTGTGTGAATTAAATGTAAACTGGTTCATTTCCGTTTCATGAGCATTGTCTCTGAGAAGAGAACATTAGCATGGTCACATTTTTTTTTACAAAAATGTTCATCTAGACGAGACTTTAAAGCAGTTTATTACTGTTGATTTTAAAAATGTGGTCAGTGATCCTCATGTTGTTTTTGTTAATCAATACGTAAATGTCTTTGCCTAAAATGTTTACAAAAGACATTTAAATATTCCCAAGTAGGTCATTCATGTCCAAATGTAGCCAAACCAAAGTTTACTCTCGATTGATCAGTCAGAAAATATCAAATTTTCAATAGTGTTTGACCTTATTGGTGTAATCGCTTGAAATACATCAGTAATACATTTTTAATTGTTTAATGCGCTTGAATATACTGAGGCTACCAGATTGTTATGATTTCTACTTTCTTTATTTTCATATCTAATCTAATTCATCAACGATGAACTCTGTATTTCTAGCTTAAGAGGTCATTTAATGTAACAACATTCCAATAATTTATAACTTACTATGTGTCAATCATTTCAACATTGAAGAAAATAAAACAGTATTGACTGGTATTCTATTGAATTTGGAAAACACCATGTATTGTAAAGATATCTTGATAAACTGCACTATATCTAAATGACCATAAAATGTAATGTCAAGTTTTTACTGCGGCATGCGTCTTGTTTATTTTTTCCTCGTCACAAACTTTAAGTTTAATGGATTTTCCATTGTTTTCTTTTCGCTATATTAGCAAATCTCAAGTTTTCAGTCTTTGATAAAATTGGTCGTGCAAGATGTTATGTGTGTGTGTTACACAAGTTTTTTTTTCCAGCTTTCGAATGCCTCTCTGTACAACGAAATAATAATATACAATAGTACAGCGTCATCAAATACACATAAATACGTTCGATGAAACAAGCTATGATTGATTTATGATACATTGTAGCAAACAATAGCCGATGTCACCCCAGACGTCCAATTCTATCATTCCATCTTATGCACAGCCTTGATACCTACATAAAATCAATTTTCGTTGAAGTCGGACAAAAGCGAAATTTTAACATATTTCGGGCGGCCATCCTGGAAGTGGCGGTCATTTTCATAGACATTTTTGCATAGGTTCCATCCTCTTATTTTACTGAACATTTATACAAAATATACACAAATATCAATGAAGTTCCCGAGATATTGAGTCTTTAATTTTTTTAACGTAAAATAGTATCCATAATTGAATATTTTTCATGAAATGCACTTCTTATTATACTTTTCCAAGATCATAGCAAGTTTATTTGATAACATCAAACCATTTTAAAATAATCGATCGGGCAAAAAAGAATAATGACAAGCGATAATGTAATAAAAGGGACAACAGGAAACATCCACAATGGCTGGAAATTATATTTACATGCCACAATCTTCCAGTTAACAACACAGGAAAAACCAAAATAAGACAAAAGACAAACGTAATCAACGATAGGCACTCGGGACAGCCAGAGTTGGTACAGGCGCTAGCCAGCGGTAGGGTTTACCCGGTTTATGGGTACCCAAACCTCCCGATTATCTGTCCCGTTTCCCTTAAGTTATAAAAAACATGTGTTTGCATGCAAACATAGAAGTCGCTAAAATCAGAATCCATTTTTGGTATCTTCTTTGAAAAAAATAACTTCCCCATTTTAATCTCATCGTGTTTCTGTCTATCAGTGCTTTCAGCAACATCGATTCACATTTATACACTTAACCAGCAGCATGGTAGCATAAGAAAAATCACTTCCATTTTTTATTAATATGAATACAGAACATTCCTGGATCGTGTGTAATTATTTCAAAATTTGAAGATACACTGAAATACATTCAAGTTTCCGAGTTAATCCAATAACAAGATCTGGGGTCAAAGGTCAAAGTAGCAAATGATAGCTGTCATTTTGAAAATTTCAATACCCGAACTACATCTTGGGGTGAAGTTCCATTTTTGTGTAGTTTTGTTGTAATTGGGCAAGTAGTCGATGAACTTGGTAGGACAATATTAGGGCAAGAAGAAGTGGAAAAATAATAAGGAACGGTGCAAACATAATGAGAAGAAACGTAATAAAACAACACGTCACCGGACTTCGTTTTGGGTGACATAACAACAAATATTAAAGACATAAATAATGTTGTGCATTAGTACACTTTAAAAAAAAAACATGTTTAGGAGAAAAAAGTTAAGGCCATATGATTTGTTTTTTAATATTTTTTGGTTTGATCAATCATTTAATAGAGTCGCTGAAAAGTATGGTTTCAAATTTAAATTCATATAAGAAACTTGGGGACTTTCATTTCATTTCTTGCCTCAGTATACAAATTACATTACAAAACGTAATGTATACACAATCGGACCATTTGAAAAATTCCAACATTTTATTTCTAAAATGCACGTTTCAAGTCGGGAATAGGACGGGTATACTTAATTGTTCTTTATTTGGGTATGTGCTCTCGGATTTGTTGTTCATTCAGTTTATTTCCATTTCAATATGCTTCTGGCTTTATTTGTAACTTTTTTATTCACTTCACACAAAACATATCGGCATCTTTGTCTTATTATGGTTTTGATTATATTTAATTTTATACAGCCAATTGGATAGTTCTTCGGAACTTTATTAATATCATTAATTAGCGTTCTTAAATTTGTTAAGACTTGGCACGTTGCGTTTTTTTTATTTTATCTATTTTGGGTGATCAGGCTGGAAACAAAGTAATTTTTTGCTCTGTTTGGCCAGCAATTTCACTGGATCTATCACATATTTAATATTCATGATGAACAAGGAATATGCACATTTTTTAAAAACTTCATTTTTGTTTGGTGATAGGTTAAGTCATGGCTTTATCAATTTATTGGACAGAAATATACGCTAATACGCATATATATCAAGAAGGAAAGTAAAGTAAAAATCAAATGTGAAATATTGGTTAATTATTGAATCTTATAACGCCTCGATTGAATTTTTTTCATTTGGCAATTGATTTTTAAATCCTTCCTTTAGAAAGTAATAGTTTACCAGGAACAAAAACTGCCTGATTCTTAATCACCATGTATTAACACTCACGTGTTCCATCACTAAACAATAGTCGAATATTCAAAGTTAAATATTGTATTTGATAACACCGTGATAACTTTTGATTTGTTGTCATTTGATATGAAGAGGTTTCCTGTGGTAAATTAGGAACAGAAAATAGGCATGATGTTTAATCAAAACGTATTTATATTCACATGTCCCATCACTAAAGCGCATTACATTTACAAAGTTGATGTAGACAATTTTCTTTCACAATTATCTTAATCAAATGTCAACCACACTCTACCACTACATGTGTGAAAAAGTTGGATCAGAGGAGGTAGTCAAAACAAGAAGATTCTTTCTAAACATATTGAACCATGTAATGAATGGCCATGAAAAGTTTTCCATAATTATAAGTGGAAGTAAAGGAGAAGGACTTGACATGCCCGGGAGTGATGTTGATATAATGATAGTAGTACGTGATTTCGAAATACATAATGGAGGAAATCGTACGAACAACTCTTTATTCGTGGAGACAGATAATACAACCCCTGGTTTTGTCATGCTGCGATTACCAACTTTAAGCAGTTTTGAAAATGTATCCGATATTGTCGACGAGAAACGCTTTTTATCAAATCTTAAGTTCAAAAAATATTGTCAAATCCAATTAATTGGATGCGAATTATTCAATTTTCACGGCCCTTGTCTTGTTCCACCGTTTGATGATATGGATTTTGCATATTGTGTGAAGGATGAATATTGGCCTTCAATTGCCAATAAATGGTTTGAACGTCCTCGTTTTTCAGGTTGGCCGCAAAAAGAACTAGTGATTGAAATAGTTCAGCAAGGAGTCGTATATGTCCCTATCGGGAATAAATTTGGATCATTAATTGATAACCCTCTAGAATGGAGAATTTCGTTTTCTGTGGCAGAAAAGGTATTGGTACATTCATTTAATCATACACAATTACTGACCTACGCATTACTTAAACTCTTTTTGAAGGATTTTTTAAAGAAAGTTTGTGATTGCAAAAACATTTTATGTTCTTTTCACATGAAAACCCTACTATTTTGGATAATAGAGGATTCAGATTTTAATGAATGGAGTCCTAATGATTTATTACGATGTTTCAAACTATGCCTTCAGCGATTGTCGTATTTCATAGCAAATTCATTCTTCCCACATTACTTTATACCAGATAATAATTTAACTGAAGGCCAGATTACCAGTTCTATGAAGAAACAAATTCTTTGTCATTTGCGACTTACAACTTGTAGTATTGTCGATTTATTTAGTCAGGCTGAATCCCTTAAAGAATTTTTAACATATACCACACCATTTTGGCGAAACAATAAACAAACGAGTGACTATGCTTTAGATTGGGGAGTCTTTCCTTTCTTATTTTTAATTAAGCTCTTTCGTGTTGGCAAGCTTACGGCTAAACGATTGGAAGAAGTGCTGAGCAAAAAAATATCCAAGTTGGAAGGACAGATTTGGACTGTTGTATTTTCCTTCTTGTGCCACACCAAAGCCGATTACGGATGTTTTGAGTTCAGTGAAAACCACAAAGATATGTATCCAGAGATCAATTACTTTAAAGCCGTTTTATTAATAGGAACAAAGATCGAATGGACATCTTGGATAAAGCTGATCCATTTATATACTGGAATGGGAAATAAGAAAAATATGTTGATGATAACAAATTTTGTTTTATTAGAACTTGAGCAGAACAAACTATACCTTGATGCATCAGGCAAAATTGATCAGTGTTTGACACATTTACATGGATTGGATTTTTCATTGGTGCAAAGACACAAACTAACTTTTTCACATGACATTCAGGTTGACATTATTGCACATTTAAACATGTACGCTACAGATATGCATCCTTTTACATATCCACTTTTACTAATGTGCCATATTCTAAACCAAATGTTGGAGGTGCCTCCGTGGAAAGAATTTAAGACAAAACACTCATCTGTTTTTGGCCATATTAGTAAAATCCTGTATAGCAAGACATGCTATGTTACAGCTTTTATGGCTAACCTTTACGGTGTTAGATTTATTGCAGATGAGACGTCAACGCTAGAAAGTGAATTTCAGTTCTTTCTGGGAATATTAAGACAAATTTCACTTCCATATTTAAAGGAAAAACTTCGTGCGTTTGATTCTTCATCAAGTATGATAGACTTGGTTATCCAATTGTTACCTATAAAACCTGGACTATACAGTGATGATGAAGTAGTGTACTTCGGAAATATTAGCTAACAATTTTTCACGTATAAACACAAACATGAAGATGAAGTGAATAGTCATTGTTTAGAATTTGGATTTAACGACATACAAAGACTCTTTTACACTAGAAACAATAAAGTTTGTAAAATTGTTAGTGAAATTCATATACTATATTTAAAATTGACAACCCCCCCTCGATTTTGTTTCTTTCTACTGCATGTGTATATTGTTAATCTTATGCATAACATGTATAACAGTAGCACAATTCATTTTGGCATCATGTTTTGTTTGAAAACTTTGAATTCTCTCAGCGCTACTTGATATTACTACTTATACATGAATGTTTATATTTAAGAAATAGATTATTGCAAGCGGGCTCTATGCGAGTTAGAACAAGGTCAGACCTTGTTCATGTTATATTTGTCAATATTGTATACCGAGCAATAGCGAGGTATAAAATGAAGACAAATATAATGTCTTACCATGTTCGAATTCGCATATAGCCCAATTGCAATAATCTACTTGGATTCTTATATTTATCAAGATATTAATCTTGGAGGGCAATATTGGTAGACATTTAATATGTCGGAAAAACTGCATACAGAAACGCATAAATTGATATAGAAAAATCAATATTCGTCATTTTATTTCATACAAGTTGCTCATAAGTTTATGAGTTAATAGAAATAACCTGTAATTAATATACTGTGGAAGTACTTTTATTCGTGGGCATCAATTTTCGTGGTTTTTATAAAAATCACTATTTCGTGGGTACTTAAATTCGTGGTTTCTTATTAAATGCATAAAAACTCTAGGGCAAAATGCATTCCGTTGGGAACTTAATTTCGTGGTTTAAGCCCGCCGTGCGCGGTCCCGGCTTATGAATAGGCCCGCAGCATCCTCTGAGCTTGGAGTATGAGTCTTCCTAACAGAGGACCCCGAGGGAACCCCGGGATATAGAAATAGGACCTAGTATCTCCGGCTTGCGGGGTGTGACCCCCTCCTAAACGGAGGCTGGCCCCGAGGGTCCCGGGATATTGAAATAGGACCCATTCCGTGGTTGTGCGGGATTAATAAATACCCAACCCATCTTTCGGATGGGATGTAAACTCAGGTCCACGTGTTGGAAGAAACTCCACGCTTCCTGCACGTTAAAGAACCCTTGAAGCAAGCTCTTTTTGGGGTGGTCCGTAGGTGATCGGCTACAAGGCTAAATTCGCCGCCCTTGACGATTTCACTCTTCTTTTCCAGTGGCAGTCAGAATTTCCCGTCCCATGGCCCTTTCCATACCCCAAAGTGATTATTTATTAACAAACTTGTTCTCGTCTTGATATAGCTGAAATATTGCTGAGTAGACGTTAAACAATATTCAATCAATCAATCAATCGTGGTTTAAGCAAACCACGAAATCCACGAAAATTGGAAACCAACGAACAATAGTACTTTCACAGTATACATTTGGGTGCAGGTTAACTTGAAGCAGTCATAAAAGCTGCTCTAAGTTAACTTAGAACAGGTTTCAAGTCTGCTCTAGAACAGCTCTAAGTCTGCTCTAGAATCCTGACCGCTTTGACCATAAATGGTCATCGATAGAATCCTGACCGTTCTGGTCAGAGCCATGATTGCTCTGACCTGTTCTACCTAAGCCTGTTCTGGCCATGACCGTTCTACATAAGTCTGTTCTGGACATGACTGCTCTCAGCTGACCTGTTCTAGCTATGAACGCTCTCATACCAGCTCTTGTCACAGCCTTTGTAAAATATTCATAACGTGTCCCATATACACGTATTTCATATATATCAAGTTAAGTTATATTATAAAAACAAAATTAAATAAAAATAAGAATTATGAAATAAATTATTCGGATATATAATTGCATTTTGCCGGTAAGTGCTGTTATTCGCGGATAATAATTTCCTTTGTTCATCCAGGTAAATTAAAAAATGTAAGAGTTATTTCCCTTTTCGTAATATATCCGAAAACTGAATCGCAAAAAGTTTTCCGTAAATTTATTATTATAAATAAAAAATCGTTAATTTAATTATAGGAAAATGTCACTCATTATCAGATTACGTTTACTGAAACAAATTATCATTTAAAATATCGTAAAATAAGGGGGTTATTTATGATTTTTAATTTAAACGTTTCGGGCACGAGAAAAAAAGAAAAACTGACACAATCCAATTTCATATCACGTAAAAATTCTAAGACAAAACTGCTGTACCAAGAGCAAACTTGGGAAAAACGGTCATGGCCATAGCAGACTTAGATAGAACGGTCATGGCTAGAACAGACTTAGATAGAACAGTCATGGCTAGAACAGACTTCGGTAGAACGGTCATGGTTAGGGCAGACTTAGGTAGAACGGTCATGGCTAGAACAGACATGATTCTAGGACCAGAGCAGTCAGGATTCTAGGACTGTTATAAGTCTGCTCCAAGTTATTTTCAAGTTAACTTTGAGCTGTTCTCGTGACTGCTCTCCAAGTAAACTTTGACGAGAGGTTATGTCTGAACCCCACTGTAAAAAAACGGATATTAACTTAATAGCTTTATTGTCTTTTTCTTACGGTTGCTAAGGACTTTTAGAGTAATTGAGATGTCACTTTCGGTTGGCAATGACATGTATTTCCTTTTACAACATGCAACATTTGACCTTGACTCTATTTTGTCGGCCAACGGTGACGGAAGGTCTTGGAACCGCTCCACTCCGTCCGTCCGTCCGTCACGATTTGGGGGTACCAAGTTTTTGTAATCTGAAACTCGGACACCTTTAACCCGATACTTCTGAAACTTTTCACAGTTGTTCTGGACACATTGAAAATGTGCACCTACCCTTTTGGTGAGATTTAGATAAAAATTGTCGAATTTATCTATTGTTGAACTTGGTCATTTTTTCTTCAAATTTTAACATTGCGGTACTGAGTTTGTGTAATCTAAAACTCTGACACCTTATACCTGATGCTTTTGAAACTTTGCACAGATGTTCTGAACACATTGAAAATGTGCACCATTCCTTTTGGTGAGATTTGGATAAAAATTGTCGAATTTATCTATTGTTGAACTTGGTCATTTTTGCTTCAAATTTGCTATAAGTGACATTCTGTCAGGTTGGGGTAAAAAAAAAAATTCTCAGTTGAACATGAGTGACGGTGACGCAGGTCCAGACATGTAATTGGTCTTGTTTTCAGTCACAGTTTCTTTGTAGCTTTTTTAATTGTTCTTGAGATAAAAGCAAAAAAACTTTAAATATGACCACGAAAAACAGTATTTTGGACCAAAGTCAAAAACCAAAGATCCAATTAAGTTGGACCTTATAACCCAAATGTAGACCTTGATGAGACTCATATTTTCTCCAAATACATCTGATCAGCTATCTCTAACTGTTTAGGAGTTTTTAAATAAATAAAAAATTGGCTATGACCTTTGACCTTGGGCTCAAACTGAAGGTCTTTCCTTACTGATTACTTTAAACATACATGTTTACCAGATTATCTGTAAGTGTTGAAAAGTTATTCGCAAAAGACTGATTTACGGGGTTCGTCGCAGAGTTTACGTCCAAATGTATCGAATGAAGATCTTAAAGAGAGGAGTATTTTTGTAAAACAATGTTTTCATAATTTTTTTTATCGTTTCCGAGATATGGCAATATGGCCGCCATTTTGAAAATGGCGGGCGAAATATTTTTTTGAACAACCATAAATGAAGATTTTAAAGTGAGGAGTATTTTTGCAAAACAATATTTTCATAATTTTTTTATCGTTTCCGAAATATCGCGATAACAAAATTTCAAATGGCCGCCATTTTTTTAGTTTCAGTTCCGAGTCTTAAATTCAGTAACTGTTGTAAACTTCTATTATTGTCATTAATTGATTTTTTGGGCGATTCATTATTTAAAAGTTTATTGTGTACCAAACAAGCAGTAAATGAAATATGCAAGGTGTACATAAAATATTATTTGATATCATACAATACGTGCATATTGAATTTAGAGCATAGGTTTGTTTAAAAAGCAAAAGAAGAGCGACATATTAGATTACTGTGTATTCAGTTGGTGTGTGTACATTGGCAATATGAGGGCTTCAGTAATTAAAAAATGATTTTGATAATAATACTGAGTGAATATCGGAAAACGAATACCGAAGCAAGAACAAGGAAAGGGGAAATTCTAAAATTATAAATCCAAACTCGTGGCTATTCACAGCAACACAAATTCAGACAGTATGACAAAGACAAAACAAATAAACAAAACTAAACAAGAACGCCACAAAACTAAAGCATTAGCAGTGTGAACTCCTATAAAAACTGAGGTATCGTCAGGTGCCCCGGAAGGGTAAGCATAATTTGCTCTACGCGTGGCACCCGTCATACGGCCAGTAAAAGTCCGGTTTTGTCACAGTCAGTTTTAGTCAGTCCGGTGACAAACTCTGGATCTACCCAAAGATATCTGTTCTCATTTGTGAAACAGAAACATTGTAATGGTCTGTCAAATCGTGGTGACGACTGTAAAACATCTTACAATATCTAATTTTTTGTAAATTTGTTGAAAACTAAGGAATATCTCCCTCATGCAAAGCTCTGTCCTTAGATGATTTTGGCTTTACATTTAGATCATATTGATTATTTGTTCTCTATCAGTTTTTAAAAATCTTTGATTTTATGGTCTTCCAAACGTTTAGATATTATCTGCACTGAAGAGACATATCTGAAGGGACAATTGCAACAGTAACTGAACATACCCTTGATGTATAAGTTTTTGCGACAGTAATTTCGCTCTGTTGACAAAATCGCTGTACAAACTACAGGCACGGCAATAGCGAATGAGTTGTGAAATGTACACGCCAAATTCCGGAGAAGTTGGAATATTACTGCTCAAGTTTACTATTGGAAAGTCGAAATCATCACGCTTGTCGTAAAGTTCTGTTTTCAGACGTCCAGAGTTGTCAACCTAGAAGTATAGGTCCAGGCAAAACGCGAAACTTTACATTTTACAAATGTCCTTTTGAAAACAAAAATATACGCATGTGCTAAAATATTGTTGGAATTAGAGCATAGCTTTGTTTCCAAAGCGAAAGAAGCGTGTCATATTAGAATGATTGATTCATGTATCGTTTACGATATGATGTGTCAGAGTAGAGAAATTTGGTTAATCGTTTGTTGTTTGTATTTATCAATTTATAGATACAAGTTATGGGGAACACTATTGGTGTGAGAGTTTGTTTAATATCAAGCCTAATGAGTGAACTAACCGTATCACTACTCCTCGGTAGCGCGAATTTAAGTGATCCTGGACACAAAAGGCATCTTTACCGGCTTTCGGGACTTGTAGTGATACTTCTTCACACGATATACTTCATCTGATATAAACTCTAATTCTAAATACATTATGAACATAATTGGTACTTATCAGTAATGGTAGACTGTGTATGTAATTATAATACAAAAGTAATATAAAATATCTTCTACATTTTTCAAAAAGAACACCCTACCTAGGGGTCATGTAGATGGTAAACTTTCAAGTCGTCATCCATATATCTCATTTTAAAGTGCTAGTACAATCAACCCATCCAACCTCATATATTTATATATAAAGATGTTTTCCTACTGCTTACCTATCCGACAAAAAAATTTATTCATTTTTATCCGGTTATAGAATGGTGAATGTCGGTCGGTCGGGGAGAATGGGTAACTATTCTGTTAAATCAACTCCTTCCACACTTTTCCAGCCAGATCTTTGAAACTTCACAGAATGTTCTATATATTGAAGATGTACACCTGACTTGCAGGAATTATGTCAAAATTTTTTTCCAGACTTTGCAATTTTTTATCAACATATATAACACAGGGTACCTAATTTGTGAAATCAACTCCTCGAGCTCCTAGTTTTCCACTCATACCTTCTAGAATGCTTCTATATATAGAGATATCTTCTATATAAAGATGTTCACATGAATTTATGGAATTATTTTTTCAGACTTAGGAACTTAGTTTTTCAACAAAGGGTACCAATTTTGTTAAATCATCTTCTCCACTTTTCAACTCAGAATGTTTCTACATATATTGAAAATGTGCACCTGACTTCAAGGAATTATTTCAGAAATGCTTTCCTTTTTTACCAGACTTTGGAACTTAGTCATTTATTTTATCACCAGAGGGTACCTAGTGAGTAAAATTAAAGGCCCATTTAAGGTCTTTGTTGATGAATCTATAAAACAACACTTTACAGCTTAAAAGCACCAAAACGGCCATTTGAATCTTTGACTCTTCTTTACATCAACTTAAGCAGTATTTCAGCCATATCTCACTGAAAACTGTGGAATACACAAGTGAATAGAACAATCTTAACAAATATTGGTATAGAAAATGCATCAACTTAAAACCAAAAGATTTATAAATGCGAATTGATACTTAATAGATGTTTTGTTTGTTTCAATATCAGATTTAATTTGAGAAATTTAATAAATTTTATCTTTAGTTACGAAATATATATGATGGCAACAATCAACTTTCCCTGAAACAACAAACGGTCCATACGATGAATGCACACATGTAATAGATTGTGTTTGGGAACTTTGGTAGAGCTCGACAAAAACACGTCTTTACCCAACTTCACATTTATTAAGAGAGACAGTTATTTACAATACAATTCCGGACATTACATAACGGACATGAACAAATTACGGAACAGAATTACACATAAAAACATATATTCATTACATCCCCCGGCCAAAGAAAAAGGTTGCTTCAACTTTTTCCCATGTGGAATTCAGTTCTGTAAATCAATAGTAAACTTTTAATGATAAAACTTCTTACTCACTATTCATCGTACACTAAACTCGCTATACTCTGTACAGTTGACCCACTATACAAGCAGTCACACAATTGACTCGCCACAAAGCGTACAGTTACTCGGTACCTTTTGTTCAACAATTTCACTCAACGTAGATAATATTGCAGGGAAATACATTCATCGTAAAACATTGCAGACATTTGAATGAATATTAGAATCATGTTTGTCATATTAAGTGGTTTTTACATAACACGCTAAATGGAATCACTAGAGACCTTACTCTGACGTAGTGGAATAATGTATGAAGTGAAGATATATGAAAGGAGACTAAAAAAA